>JAGFPH010000614.1:64919-86290 GCA_018207615.1 Philaenus spumarius | reverse complement strand
AAAAATAATAAATTAATAAAATTTAACCAGAGTGATAAAATTAACCAATAAATGTTTGTGTTAAACCACACCAAAGGTATAAGAAATAATAAGGGCAGGGCTGGATTTGCCACTTGTGAATGACCATATAATCAACAGTGAAAATTTACTGCCTGTTTCTTGTTTCACTTGTAAATTTGAGGAAGCTTGTGAAACAGTTCTAACACAGGATGTTTTTAAAAATCAACCTGGAGAAGAAGTTTAAATCAATGTGGGATAACTAATTAAATTAACCCTTGCTGAGGAAGCGTGTAAGCAGGTAAATTATTTAAAATAATAATAAATAATACCACTGTAGACTGCAAAAAGAATTAAGATTGTTTTCAATGTTGTATATTATACGAGGTATTCAGTCTGTTGGTTCAATAAATGCAGTAAAACCACACAAGTGAGATAACATCATCCATTATCTGGAGTGTGCAGGGGAGCTCAGTCGGTAGAGCGTTACCATGAATGGTAAAGGTCCTGGGTTCAAATCCCGGTCTTTGTCCATGTTTGTTCACTTATAATTTAATTCAATTAACCCTTGCTGCACAAAGCATGTAAGCAGGTAAACTAGTAGTTCTGTGAACAGTAGACCTCGCTTCTTGAAATAACAAATAAATGTGGTTTTAAAGGACTACAACTCAGTAAATGCGACGCAACGCCAATTGGGCTCCTTATCTCGGCTCCCCCTTCCACAACTCACTCACAGTCACAGCAGCCACACTGACGTAGCGCAGGAAAGAGCAAGACAGTAGGTTGCGCTCTCTCTCTCCCTCTCCACAAAATTATAAAGTTTTATGAAGATATCTAAAGAATAGCTGTATAAAAACATGGTTAAAATACAAAAACTTTTTAACAAATTTGAAGTTTGCGGCCATTTTGTGAGCTTACCTTTAGAGATAAGGAAAAAAACACAAGAAACCAATTTTGTAGAACATCAAATTTGTTACCCGCAAAATGCTATTAGTTTTTCAATTCGACTTACGGTTAAGCCACAAACTGGCTTTGGAAAAAAGCTTACTCTAAGAGAAACGGAGCGACCACCATTTTCATTTTATTTAAGGGGTTAAAAATAAAAAGTGGAAAAACTGTACATATACATCGCTTGGCCTAGAAATAAGGAACATTCATGCAAAAAATCATGACAATCGGTCAAGGCGTTTGGCCGTAATTGTGAGACAGACGAAATGCCGAACTGTCGAGCTAAACATTTTAGACAGTGGTTTAGACAACATTTAGTGTAATCTATTAGGTACATTAAATTAAAAAAACAATACGTAACCAAGCAGTAGGCTGCAACGATAGTGAACATTGAAGACAGTTTTGCCTCGTTTTTATACCTGTATTTCTGAGAAAAGAGAACACGATAGAAAAAAAATGGTTAAATTAAAAAATCTTAATTTGGTTATTTATCTACAACTTTTGCGCTGAAAAATGTCTGACCAAAACATAAAAACTTTTCCACAGAACAACCTTTTCATGTCTGTTTTTGAAAAAAAGAACTACAAGTAAGTAATAACAAATTTATACAAGAATTAATAAAATTATTATTATTTTTCAATTATTACTGTCACTATCCTCAGACTCTATACTATTAGCATGCAAAATTCCAACAATATTCTTCAACTATTACCCCAGATACCTTATATAAGGTATCTTTGCTATTACTTTTGATAATGATGGTATATTTTTCTCGGAGTTTTACCCCGAACTGAGCTCGCTGATCGTAGCTTTCAGGCTGTATGTCGGCTCAATACGGCAGATTTGGCCATACTTTTAATGCATGGGATTTCACCTTTCTTCTCTATTCCATTATGTGCTCGCTGGTTAAGACACGACTTATATCTAATCTCACTGAATGTTATGACAAATTTTCTAAGCACGAGATTTTGGCAAAAATAAAAAGGCTTAAGATGTCATATTCAAGCGTCAAATATTGAAATGAAATGAAAATAATTCTTTTGCTTACGCCTGTGGGTAGGTAATGAGTTGGCTGCCTACATGTAATGCGATTGAATCTATCTCATGTCAGACATGATAATTTTATATAGATCTAGCTCATTTATATTATTATTCTGGTGGTAGTTAACGAAATAGCTGTAGTTATTGATACAGGGGAAGCTCAAAAGTGGTCAGCTCTTCAAGTGATGCAGTTTATTGTTGGTATGGACTTTCAAGAATCTATTCCAAACTTATGTTTAGCATTAAAGTTGTTTTTAACTACTTGCATTTCGGTTTCAACTTGGAAAGAAGATTTTCAAAACTCAGAATTATCAAAAACTATTTGTGCTAAAAAATAAGCCAACTCAGACTAAATGGATTAACAATTTTATCCATTGAAAACAATTTGGCTATGAAAATAAATTTGTATGAGACAATTAGACAATTTTCTGGTGTAAAAGCAAGAAAAAACAATTTAAAAGGTTGTTCATATTCTATAACATATTCTGAATTAATTACCCAGAGTTTTGGAAATTTACTACCTGACTCTTGCACTAAAATTAAAACTGTTTGTTACTATAAAATTTCATTTTGTTTATTTTCTTATTTTGTCATATTTAAACATAAAATGTTTTTCCTTGCATTACTTTTTACATATATTATATTTGTATTTTGATCGGTTAACTAGATATTATTGGACTAATGTCTGTTTGTATTTAATAAATAAATACTGCATGAGTTCGCCCATATTGTCTGTCTATTATTTCTCTGTATAGATCACTATCACATGGAGTAGAACAGAAAGGCAAAAAAGGCTAGCCATAGAAAAAAAAGTTAAAAATAGCCATGTTGGTAGCTTTTGTTGTTGGTGGTGGCCGGGCCTCAAAAATAAATCTACCCCTGGCCCCAAGTGGGGCAGGTACGCCACTGTTAGATAGGAAATGGTTTTTAACAATAACCTATGTGTGACCACATAAAACCAAGAAAATACAAAGTAATCAAGTATGAGTATTCAACTAGTTACTAGTATTATAAATGTGGCACAAGAAAACAGACATAACATTAAAGTTTATCACAGAACATTGTTACATAGAAACTGTACAAACCATGGCAACATAAACTAATCCTTGAAAAATGAAATATATTACCATCCACTCCTCCAAGCAATTCAGCATCCGTGATTTGCCAATATCTCTGGGCTACGTCAGGTGAGTTAGGAACAGTCATGTAGTATTGTGCTGGAATGTATGTGTCATTCCATTTCCCAGAAAACCCTAGTTTCATATCTAGCTCGGTTTGGGCTGCTTGAAAGACTATAACTTCTGCCAAGTCACCTGGAGGAGAAAAGAGACAAATAAGAAGTTATAATAAGGTCAAGAATCATATTTGTGTTAGGGGAGACCGGGGAAATGTCGATCACTTAAGATTTGGTGTCAAATTACACAAAGTCATGAAAACTGTTGACAAAAATAACTCATGCTACATAAAATATAATCTTTTATCTTTTGAATCCCCTTGGTAACAATATTTTAAAATTACATCTTTACATAGAAAAACATGTTTATAAAAAAACTACCATGTTCGGCATTACCCCGCCATCCGGGGTAATAACATACATAGTGTTCACTATTACCCCATATGTAAAAACAAAAGTGTTAAAAATAATACATTTTTTAATGCTTGTAGCCTTACTGGATTCTTAAATATTTACTAACTTTAATTACCTTATGGCGATTCTGTCGAACAATCCTTGATTTGATGTGGTTTGTTCTTATCACATGTGTAATTTCTTATAAATTTTAAATGTGTTGTAATTTTGTGTTATTTAAATGTTTGTGAAGTGTATTTATGTGTAGATTTGAAAATGACTGTATAAAGAGTCGAAACGTGTCGTGTGATAAGAAAATACAAACGAAATCAAATTAAGGATTGTTCGACAGAATCACCAAAAGGTAATTAAAGTTAGTAAAAATAATAGTTTTAACACATAACAGTAAAAATGTTAAAACATTCAATTTGATTTTAATTTTTGCTTTTAATTTAAACCAAAAATATTGGTAGGCCTAAATATTAACAGTATGTTGGTGAAATCTCTGCAACAGAAATATAGAAATCATCTCGTTTTTATTAACTGCAGTTGAGGTAGGGATAATTTGTTTTAATGCTGGTTGTAATTCTTTAGTTTTGCCTTCCTACATTTCATACATAGCTCTAACTTCTGCAACCAAGAAATCTTTCTTACTAAAAATTCCTTTATTAAGTGGTTAGATCCTGTTGTTTTGAAACCATCTATTCCTTTTTCCTTGATATAATTTAAGCTTTTTTGAATATAGTAGTGACATCTGAAATGATGAATCTCATTTTCCCGCATGAAGATATTACACTCTTGATTAAACAGTTTTCAGAGGGCGATAGAAAATAATGTTCAAAAGTTGTAACCTACGAGACGGGTGTGGTGGTATTAACAGCAAGGCCACACCATTGTCCTTAGATCACACCATTGTCCATTGAGAAGTTGTAGATCACAAAATTGCCACAATAACACATGTGGGGAAATGACGAATATGGTCTCAGGTAGTGGCGAACAGTTAGTTCGTGATTACCCCATTTGTCGCCATGTTCTTTTTCATGGCATATTAAACACTAAATTACACTTCTTAAACATCACAACATAGGCTAGATATAATTGAGTGTTGATTCTAGTGCCCCTGAATAAATAAAGTAGATTTAAACAGATTTGTATCCACTCTGTTTTAAATGATTGTTAAATTTAACAAGCAAAGTGGCAGAAACAGTTTTTTGGTTATCACTAGCAAACCTAGCAACGTAATGAAGCCAGTCTAAGCGTGGTAATTTGACCTTCCCACATGGTAGGTAGCAGCACCAAACAGACTCTATATTCAAACACAATAAGCAAAAAATGTGATGTTCAGCATTACCCGGGTGATCGCCATTTCCCCGGTCTCCCCTACAACTAAATGATACATATTGCATAATTTTCCAAGAGCATGCAAAAACGTTTACTATAGAAAAAAAAGTAAAGTTTTTTGGTTCGTGTACTCGAATAACAACTGTATGTGACAAATGGAACAACAATTGCTGCAGGACATTTGTACTGAGGGTTCTTGGAGTCAAGATTGCAGATGCCACACACCCACTTTAAATACGAATCACAACAAATCCAGTCTTTGTCATCAGTATAATGAGTGTAAGAACATTTGCATACAGAGTAAAGAGAATCAGATCAGTGTCAGCAACTTTTGCTTTTTCTTGCCGAGCTCTCAAGCTCTGGTCCAGGTTCATCAGGATCAACGGTTTTCGTTTTCAGGGGCTTAGAGGGACTTGCCTTCAATTTGTTTTTGGTTTTCGCTTGGTAGGAGTTGTCTCAACATGAGGAATTTGGATTTGTTGGCCTGGCCTTGTGCTACTTTCTTTCCTCTTTTGCGAGATGTTGCCTGTTTATTAGAATATCCTCTAGACTCTTTTAGAAAATCTAGTAAACTGGAATCTAGCGCCCTCTCGGAAATAGATTTGTTGCCAGGAATTTTTGCCAAAATTCTTTCTGGATCAAGGGCATAGCCCTGTTGCCCTAAAAAGCCAGATTTATCTCAGCGTTGAATGCTATATGGGACCACAATCATTCAAAAAGTTTGGGAACTGCTCTTTTGGGATCCTTCCTTTTTGACTACACTCCTTTCTCCATGAATCTAGGACTTCTCGCCATTATTGTTTCATGGGAGCAAAAAAACTCACATATAAAAGCTGCATCAGATGTGTTGAATTTGCTGGTATGGGAGTCATATAGATATTGCTGCATTAACGACAAGAGCGTTTTTCATTAACCATTTTTCAAATATTTGTCATACCAAACCATCCACTTGGTGTGACCTCATAAACTGTGCCAGCAGGACCTCCTGCCATCAAATTTTCATATAAGTGTTGGGCTTTGTAGACCACCATGGATGGAAGAAGGATGTCCTTAACTGTTCCGGAAACCATTATGCTCACCAATGTCCTTGAGTGCTCTTGAACTCGCTCGACTCTCTTAGTTCCTCTGAGAGGTTCACAGTTGTGGCACATGTGACATCAAAATAGCAAAATAGTCCGCTCAAAATAGCAAATTAGGCTATTTATCCTCGATAGTCCCAACCCGTCCTATGGAGAAAATCCATATAGACTATGTTGGTAAGTTACCCCACGTACTACAAAAGGCAATACCATGATACTGGTAGCAGTGGAACAGTTATTTAAGTTTACCTAGCTTTGTCCGGTCAGATTAGCCACAACTTTCAAAACCATTAAGGCCTTAAACTAAAACATATTTCAACATTTCAGATTTCCTAAAATAATAATTTCTAACAATTCCACCTGTTTCACTTCAAATTCATTCCACAATTATTGTTACACTCGTCTAATAAAACATGCAACTCTGTCCCCATATCATCCCCAAACAAACAAAGCGGAGCGCTTGAACAGAAACCTCAAAGTTGCACTTATTGTCTACCATTAGAATACGGTAGGCAAACATCTTGGGATAATTCACTTTCATGGCTTCAATTAGCCATTAATTTCGCAACCTAAGAGACACTAAAAATATCCCCTTTTAAAATAAATTTTAACTTTATACCCAACAAGGCTCAGCCTCACCTGGAACATTGATGATCTTCTTACCAGGGACAACTCTAATCCTTTTAACATCTGGTGTAATGCCAAAAATAACATCTTGTGAGCTAACCAAAAATCTGAGCGAGTCTACAGTAAAAATCGTATACCACAAAACTTCAAGAATGGCGATATAGTTTGATGTAAGATGCACAATCTAAGTACTGCTGTACATAAAAGGGCTGCCAAACTGATGCACAGGTGGTCAGGGCTCTTTCACATATTAGATTTTCTAACCCCAGGCACATGTCGAACAATTAAAGCCTCACTTAACTACACTCAGTGTGTAAAACCCACTTGAAACCCAAATCAATTAACACTTTGGTTAAGGTTAGTGTCTTAGTTACACGACATTACTTGTGAATACAAGCCAAAACTGGACTCAACGTAAAAAACCATGAGATTGGCCATCTCACAGGTTATCCTTTTATCATGACAGTAAATTTCCTGGAGTCTAACTAAATAAATTCAAAAGTTGTGACATGTTAAGCGTCCGCCCAGAGATATGGTGAAGTATCTGAACAAGGCCGGAGCGCTGAATTCGTGACATCACGGTCAGAGTGCTACCCGGCCGGTGATTCCCGTAAGAAACATACGGCGCGCCCCGACATACTCTGCTTTAAACTGGTCTACTGTCGAAACCCTTCGTTCTATTTCGCTGAAAATTTAAACTTAACTAAATAATAAACCACTTAATACTAAAACATGTTTATAAGTAGTGTAATACTTTATTACACTTATTTATTTATTTATTTTACGGCAAATTTCTTTTACAAATTAAAATCTACATTTAAACTACATACAATTATATTTTATTAAGCTCAAAAATTACGTTTGGTGATGAAATGGTGATATACGCAGTCTTTATAAGTTAATTAAATTTATCCGCTTTCCTTTTTCTTGACAACCTGGAGTCACAAAAGTTAGATCTAACTTTAGAATAGTTATTGTGCAAAATATTGGACTTTTTGAAAATACTACATGCAGTATATCGGAGAGGTTTCTGGAACTTCACACTTCTCTTCAAGTGTACTGGCTCAAGCTTCTAGACAGAGGTGGCACAGTAATTGTTTTTGTGAACCACAAAGAAGAAACTGCTTCTCAAATCTACTACTAATCAATACTTTAAACACTTTTAGCATACATTGCAGTATGCCTATTGTTAAATCAGTTGAATATTTTAAGTTGCCCCTATTTATAAGATCAATGTAATCATTACTTTACTTTGGGGAGCTGTCATATCTTTTTCTTTGACTAGCGGCGCGAGTTGAAATGACCGATGTCCCGGCCTTTACCTCTGATTATTGAACAAACTAAACAACTTATCGAAAAATATGTGAAATAAAAGTTGTAGTTTTTTTTAAAATCAAAAACAAAAAATGTTTACGCTGTGTGACTTTTTCGTGTCCCGATATCACAAATCTTGAATACTTTTAATTAATACAAATTCTAATATTTACTTAAGTAAAAGATTTTTACATCGCTGTACTCCGTATTTCATGCAGAAATCAAATATATAAGTTTAATTATAAATAAATGAATGTAAAAAGGTCCAGGAACGTGTAAATGAAAGCGCGCTCCACTTACACTATGACTGAGTTCAACCCAGACTGTGACGTAGCGGCTAGGGGAAGGGGAAAGCACTCAGGCCTGTAGTAGAATCGGCCTTGATCTGAATCATGCTTTCGAGCAAAATTCTTAAAGTACGCAGCGAGTCCATGCCTAGTCTTAGTATTTTGTATATGTTATTTGATAAACTGTTAAATGTGTAGGTGGAGGTATTTTGACCAGTTTGTAACTAAGTTAGGGATATGTTAGATGTAAGTCTTTTCTTTCATATAATACATATTTATGAAAACAGTCATATTTGTCCATAAGGTATTATTATTGGCATGTTTTGTGCATCAGACATCCTCATTTCCAAGTTTTTGTTCAACCCTGCCTCTGTCTTTCACGGAGGGAGAGGTGTAGTGTTTTTTTAAATCGCGGTAAATACACTTTCAACTCATTTAGATTTTGAACGCACACTCCATCTATGGATACGATTTGCCAACTCTCTAAATCCACTATAATGCGACTTAAAAAGACAAAACTGACGCATGCACATAACATACGTAAGTAAGGCGACTTTCACCTTCAGTTTAAAGAACTAAATCTAATAAACCTTCAAGACAATTTATTAAGAAACTGTAAGGTGTGTTTAAACATTTAAAAAAATCATATTTTAATCTATTTCATTTGCTTAACTATTTTTGAGTTTGTTGCACATTCTAACTCACCAGCTAAAGTTGCAGCCCATTTGTTAAAGACTTGATTATTGAGCGAGTTACCAGACCTTAGTTTAGATTCTTCAGATGTAAGTAGAACTGATTGTATGGTTTCAAGTGGTTCTAATGCTGCAGCTAATCCAGCAAGGAGATTTCCCATATTTATTGTATCTGAACCCACCAGAACTACGCCATATTCTACTGGGCAACTGCTTACTTTCGACCCATTCATTTCTACCAAAGATCTAGAATCAAACCATTTTAATACTCAGCTAAAAAATTTGCAGTAAAATTAATCCAAATATATCTAACAAATTTTAGTTTTCCTTTCTTCTGAAACTGATTATAATTAGAGTGTAGTATTTTAAAATAAATTTTGAGGCAGTTTACTTTTTTTGTCATTGTTAGTGGACATTATTATTTTTTAAATTGATAAATAAATTTGGTAATGTTATAAAATGGTTAAATCCTCAAAATGTCTTTATTTACATTACATATGAATTCATCATACCTTTTAATAGAGTGATTAATAATAATTATGGTGTTAAACCAAATTAATCTGAAATTACTATAGCTTAAATTACACACTTAACACAAATTATTATGAAATTCATTTTAGCAGTTTAGCAAGAGTTTTGTGAAGATTCTGAAACTTCTCAAAGACTGCTCTGTCCCCTAGGTTAAAACTTTTGAAATTTTGTTGAAAATGCTGTATTTTAAAAATTATTATAAATTTGCATTGGTGAATTATCAATGCCATAGTAAAAACCTGTAGTCCTGGAATGAGTTAGGACAGACCTCTTGCTCATTTCCTCTTTCCCAAGGATTTATTGTACTTGATATCATGAAATGCAGTGTACACTGAAAAACAGTCAAGAAGTCTATGAGCGTCATAATAACTTGAAATTATTAGAACATTTATATAAAGGTTTTGTGGCTTAAGTTAGTAATGGTGTGTTAAGAGGGTGATGTTTTCATATTTTACTGTGAAAGTTCTTGGAAGGAATTAAACTATATTGTTTATTATATTGTTAAGGGTTGACTAAGAAAAATATTTGTAAGAAGAATAAATGGTGGTTGGCAGTGGCAGTTCCAGGTAAGGGCGAACAGGCCAACTGCCCGCATCAATGATCTACACTTACCGAATATTTTGTATTTTTTAACACCAATGAAACATAAAATATTTGTATAAAGTGACAGTCCGTGTAAGTGTAACTCAACACGATGGTTTTCTTGTGTTTTCATATGCTTTTCTCCTTACTTTTATTGTTTTTTTTACATAATACTATATGTACGGTACTAATTATCGCTTCAAGATTGTTTTTAGAATCAGGGAGTGGATTAAGTAAACAAACACAACCGTGCTGCGTGCTCCAAACACCTGCCAATGAGTTGCCAACAAAGATTTGAAGCTTTGCAACTTGAAGCTTTGGATTTGAAGAAGTGTTTGGTTTCTTCACGTCTTGACAAGAGTTGCAGAAGAAAGCCTTTTCAAAAACTGTAAAGACTTGCAAATTTTACTAACCGTAGGACAACAAAGTGACATTTATGCCTTGGAAATGTTTATTTACGCATGCTCATCAAAGTGTATAAGGGAAAGAATAAAATAGCTTTAGTATTAAAGTATATCGTTGAACACGGACTCAATAAGATATAACCAAATTTAAGTACTGTTCTCAGGATATTAACTACCATTCCTGTCACCGTTGCAGCTGTTGAGAGGAGTTTATCAAAGTTAAAGTTAATCAAGACTTATTTGAGGAACACAATGACGCAACATAGACTTTCAGCAATGGCATTTCTGTCCATCGAAAATGATATAGCATCCATCTTAGATTACAAAGATGAGATTGAGGACTTCAGCAACAGAAAGAATCAGAGAGTTCTTTTCTAAGATAACTTACAACAAACAAGTAGACTTTCATCTGTTGTCTGTTGTGCCTTGTTTTTGTATCCAGTTGTTTATAATGTTTACATTAAAATATTTGTACTGTAATAAAAATGTAATATAATTTTCTTTTTGCAATAACATCTTATAAAGGGCCTAACATAGCCCAATATAGTTTTGCTGTCAGTTATATTTGTTTTTTAAACATAATTATTTCTCTAACATGGTTTATTTTTCAATTCTATCCTGGTTTGGTTTTATTACATCAGTTCTGTTTTACAATAGTATCTACTCTAAAATGTAACCTTATTAAGTTTTGTTTGTGTGACCTGTAGAGTTGTTTTTAGACAACAAAACAATATTTCTCTTTTATTTTTGTATGTGTTGAGTTTGTATTAATTGGACCTGATAAAGGAAGTATTTTCCTAAAAAATCATGGTAACTGTGTATGTTATTTGATATGAACTGAAACAGTGTAAAAAGTGAGTTAAGAGCATTTAAATTTTAAATATCCCCCACCCCCCGCCATATCTTATCGCCCAGGGTCCCGCCAAGTCTGGAACCACCACTGGTGGTTGGATGTACATTTTTCACATTACATTTGAAAACCAGAAGTTTAATATGCTAGTCTCTGTTATACTATTTTACAAAATAGCACACTATTATATTTCTGATTCTTTGCATCAAAATAACAAAAAATATCCAGTAAAATATTTTTTAATTCACCTTTTAATAGCTACCAACCTTTTGTTTTTTTTACAAAATATTTTTTAAATTAGATAAGATATAAAGTGCAAATTTGGTATAGACATTTTAAATGTTACTAAAAACAAAAACTGCCTTCAGGATATTTTTAAAGTGGCAGGTGTTTGAAATTTTTAAAGTCAACTATCTCAAAAGGTGTAAGTTTTACAAAGAATCAGTTTTTGAACATCACCTTCAAAAAGGCTATTTTATTTTTTGCTAGTTGTTAACAACATCAAGATCAGCTTATAACTAAAATGTTTTTACAATTATAAATTGCTGCATTATTTAGAAAACAATAAAGTGCTTATTATACTAAAACAAATTATTACTTTTTTCTAATAGATTCACCTAAATCTTTACTTCAAAACAATCCGATAAATATTCAAATATGATTTCTGTAAAATATTAAATTTAAATGAAAGAAAGTTCGCAAAGAAAATGTGGACATCTTATTAAAAGGCTCATTGTCCGAGTTGAGGTTGTCTTTATAAAAACATAAATGTTTACCGCCATACAAAACCATAAAGCTAGACCATTTCAATATAATATTATATAAAGAAAAAACAATATTAAAGTTTTTGTGAGATTTAAAAAATAACTCCTTTAACAGTTTTTTTTAGTTTAAACATTTATGTCAAGCGTAAACAACTAAAGTAATAAATCAGTAAATAAATGTGAATAAGCATGTTTTAATTTGTGTAGGTCTATCTAAATGAAATAGTTTTGTGTTGCAGTATGTTCTATCCTCAATGACACCTTAGGTTTAGGCGGAAACAACAAACTGTGAAAACCAATCATAATGCATAGAACTACTTTTGGCATAAATATGTTAATTCATTATTTTCATTATTTATTATTTTAAAAATGGAAATAATAAATAACTTTGTTGGAATACATTTATTTAATATTGTTAGTAAGTTCACTATAATTACTATAAATATATGCATTTGTATTGTAGTTAGTGAACAAATTACCTTTTCTATTGTTGAAAGGCTTTCATTTGGGAATTGTTGAGAATTGCCAGGAATGAGTTGGTGAAACAGTATTCTAAACTTGTTAAATTGAAAACCACTTGCCCGGAATGGAATGATACTAGCTACACCCTGAACATTTGGATCCCTCTCCAGTCCATCCATTCGGAGTCTAAAAATCAGTTTACATATGAAATAGGTTTTGTTTTAAATGAAAATTACAACTGTAGAACCATCTTGGATTACATCATTCTAATTTAGTAATTTTGTATTATCACTTACCTATGCAATAAAGAGGTGATTAACATTCTCATGTTCATTTGAGACTTGGGATAAAGTTCTACTTTCCTAATAAGATCGATCATTACAGAAATGGACATCGGTAGCAATGGTTGGGTTGTACGGTTTTCATAGCATTCTAGAAGATGATCAGGAATTGTTACTTTTTCCTGACAAAAAACAACTGAAAATAATAAGTAATAACATAAAATATAATATTTGCTGTTTAGTAAATAATTTTCTTAAAAGTATTTGTTTTGGAACTATTAATTGTACTACTTACATCATTACACAATTTTTACATAAATATGGATTTTATTATTATTTCAACAAAACATTCAAAGAAGTACAAATATTAAATTTTTTAATAAACAGGTTGCTTGTCAGAACTTTCTTAAACTAAAACAGTAATCAAAGTACAAAGTTTTACAAAATATTCACTACTCCAATGAATTGACATTAAAATATCATGTATATTATAGTATTTTCTTCAACTAACATTTTTTTAACAGTATTCTAAACCTTTTACATGTTAGCATCTTAAAGTGATTTGGTCATTTATTGCATAACTTAAACCCCTTTAACCTTTTGCACTCTGATAAGATTTTTAATATATAAGTCCTCTGGGATCGGATGGCCAGTAGTGCTGGCCATAGCCATTTCTTGTCAAGTATGAACTGTTGGTGCAGGTTACGTTCCTCTCAGATCGGATGGCCAGCGGTACTGGACAAGTTAAAATCCCTCGAACGCCTGGATGGCCAGTAGGACTGGACATACAAATGATCTGCATTAATGTATTTTTAGTAGTTTTATTTTGTCTGGATTGTGCTGAAACCTAGCGTCCAAATCTTAAACTACCATAATTAATTACCGCTTTTTCTCTGGTCTGTGTTTTATCAAAAAGTAGCAATATTCGTTGTATTATAACCTTACTAGCAGTTTAGTTTTACGTTGCGGTGTTTTTCTAGGCTAGTGTTTTTCAAGTTTGAAGTAATTTAATAGAACAAAAGTTAATTAGTTTATTATTGCTTTTAAGTGTTTTCTTGTTAACAAGTATGTACTTGATTTTGTTTTATTTTAAATTACCAAAAAATGTTGTTAGATACGGTAAGTTGTATACAATGGTTTATTTTATTCATTTAATATATTATAACTATATATTACAGCTAAACCAAAAACTCACCAATAACAAATATATCTACTTTTTTTATGGCAAAATAAAAGAGTTACTAAAAGCCCATGGTTACTCTGCTTACTGGTTAAATTATTTAAATCTAATTTGATTAAATCTTGTTTTACATGAGAAGAGTATGAACCCAAACATAAATAGTCAAGGCTAGCTATAATACTAGCATATTTCCTTTTGGATATAAAGGCTTATGCATGGTGCCTTAATTATTTAAATATTTATAAATAAATGAAGCAATTAGTCATTTTTCAATATAGAATATTCATTCATTGGGACGGTGGGTTTGATCATTTGCATGTACTTTTCTCATTATAGATAAAAATAGCTTGGATCTAGAAATATAAAGAAAAACCAAATCAAACTGAAATTGTAAGGTAAGGGGCCTAATTATCGCCCCCCAGGGTAACTTGTAAGTGGTGCTTTCTGTTGGCCTACTGTCAGAACTGTCACTTGTGACGGCATACTACTAGACTATTGTTGATTATAAAGAAAATTGTGATTTTGAAAGTTCAAGATATCTTTCAACCTGTGTTTGGAACGTATAAGTAAGTATTTTTCCAATCTCTTAACAATACAGTAGTATTACACCAACAGTGTTAATTTCATATTGTGTAAGTGAAATTTCATTCTTGCTATTCGTTTACCGATAATGGCGGCTATTTGTAAAATGAGCTTTGTTCCGAATATCGTCCCCTAACGTGGCCCCTGGGACGATATTACGAACATTTCTGTTAAATTTGATCATGCTTTTATTATGATTATTAACGAATTATAAGAAAAAATCATCAATATTAAGATATTACTATTATTGCAATTTTTGTGTAAAAGAGGAAACATTAATTAATTTGCTTATAAAGCTAATGTCTCGGTATTTGAACAAATGCACTAATTTCCTTGTTTTATTTCTGTTTAAGATGACAAGTCACCGTAAGTGGGGCAAAAATGACATGTTAAATGCATGAGGTGAAGAAGAAAAACCTTGATACAAACGATAAAGAGTCGCCAAGTTGTATTCAATGCCTTGAGAAAAATGGGTCTGCTGCACTAATACTTTAAATGGTTACATGAAGACTGTTCTTCAGTGCCAATGCAGTTGAAATAAACTTAACTATGTGCTGAAATTTTTTTATTTTCTTTTTTTTCACTTAATGTATTTAATTTTTAAAAGATAGAATTTTTTTGAATGTACGATAAAACTCAGCAATCTCCTTACAAAAATATGTCCTTAAAATGTTTCTCCTTTTATCTACATTTTTTTAATTTTTCCTCAATTATTTGGTGGCCCGGAGAATCAGTTCAGAGAAAACATTGGTTCTGATAATTTTATTATAATACCAATAATACAGAGTGTTTTTGGTGGGGTTGATATTAGGAATACTTTTTTTGAAACTTGGATTTTGAATTTTTATTTGTTTTTTTTTTAAATATTTTTATAACAATACATAAAACAACCAACTTCCAACCTCAGGTTCCACTGAGATATTTTTGTTTTTGGGAAATATTTGTTAAGGACTGAGTTATAGTAGGTCAATTCTATCAGGGGGACGATATTTGGGTCCCTTACCCCCAAACGAAAAATCTGTACAATCATCAGTCACTTATTTGACTTATGGATGGATCTTGACTAGTCTGACTGGTTTTCAGTTTAATAATTGTTGAGGTTCAGTACTGCCAGGGAGCTCCTAGTAGACTGTTATATTTTATTATGTGACATTTGTTTCGTGCATGTAAAGTGTGTTTTGTTAAACAAAATCGAAGACCTGATTAAGTCACAAATGAGCGCGAAACATATAGATTCTTGAGTTCAATAATCAAAAGGTAAATTTCAAGCACGATTTCAGCAAGTTTTAAGATGTTGACCTGAAGCTCACCATACAACTTCTAAACATTGTAACAAAGGACTATGTATGACTAGTTTCAAATCAATATCTTGAAGATTGTGATATTTTCAGCTACTTTATGAGTGCTATTGCTATTGCCCCACCGCCTCCCATGGCTATACCTCAGAGGTTGCTTAAAACAGTGTGCACCCCAGTTGTTCAAACTAGACATGCACATGCATTATTATACTCTTATTTAGGCTACTTATTTTAAGGGTATACATTGAAAAATTATGATAATGGATAATAGTCATAATTTTATCATTATTTATTTTGAGAGCGCAATTTTTGAAAGTTTAATTTGCATAACTTGTTATGTTTTAATTTACAATTATTGTAACTATATTATGAAAAACATTGATATTAAAGCATGATGAACAAATATTTCAGACGTTTAAAACTACTTACCGTCTCCATTGTCATCAATGATACTGTTTTATTAATAATTAGTGAAATGTATTTGGTGAAAACTGTCATTAAAATCTTAGTAACTTGGTCAATAATATCAAGCTTTACACTTCCTGAAGGTTTAATTTGTTTTATAACAATAAATACTGTGTTCTTCAACAGCATGCTAAATAACATGCTTATAAAAAAAAATGCATGCTTATAACTTAAGAAGACAAATCAATGTACTTATACAACTTATCTAAATTACAAAATGTATTATCTATATATAATCCAAATACCACTCACTGACTCACTCATCACGAAATCTCAAAAACCACCAAAAATGGATTGGAATGAAATTTGTTATGTAGCTTCCTCTAGGGCCCTAGGTGTTTGCTAAGAAAGGTTTTCAAAAAATTAGAAATTTTAGGGGAGTTTGGGGGTGTCAAAGTTACTAAAAATCCCCATATTTAACTTTGATTTGTCTCTCTGTGCAAAGCCGGATCGGGCCAGCTAGTTATGTATATAAACTAATCAAATTCTCCAATGAATCTACTTCATTCACTTTACAATTTTGTTTAGATCTAAACATTACCAAACCAGAATAATGTGTGTAGCCTATTTATGCTGCAAATCAAATGTTCACAGTAAGTAGGTACTATATAAAAAATTATATATTATCTTTCACTAAACTTTGTATAAATACAACAATATTGTTTAACTTACTCATAAATGAAGAAAGAACCAACCATATTGTTTTATTCATCATGTAGTCACACCTTACACTGAGGTGTGCTTAGTATTTTGTTGTAACCAAGATAAGAGTTTAGAGATAAGAAGTGAATCATTCATTATCCAATATGCAACAAGCATAAAACATACAATAAAATCTAATGAGCTACTTCCAAGTATGACATAAATTAATTCTGTTAGTATTGATAATAGTATGTAATAATAATATTATCGCTCTATTCCGGTAAGTAAGGCAGTACACAATTATAAAGTTTGAAGTGAGCCTAGGATTTCATAAAGATTTTTATTATTTGAAATAATGTAGGGCTATACCAAAAAGAATACTTTTTACCTTCATAATTATTGTGTATTACTTATGTAGATCCAGAATATGAGAATAATAATTGTTCATGTATCAATCAATCCACTCTTGTTTGGTGTATGCCTAAGCCTACATTTCCTTAGTATTTTAAATTGTAAAATACTTTTTAAAACCCTAGTGTTCAGTGCATATTATACTAAACATACATTTTCCGCCTTACTTTAACTTTCAACACAATTCAAACTTCAAACAGTAACTATGCAATACCCACTTTTAAAAAAGCAACCTTGAGCTTGTTTCGGCAGTCAAGTTTAATCGTTCATCTAGATCTGCCAAACACAGTCGCATATGTTCGGACAACGCACCACACAAAATAGTTTTAATTATTTTATTTAAACTAATTTTATTTTCCACGCATTGCAACAAAACCGTGATCCACAACTGGATTTGGAAAATGAATTCACCCTTTTTATTTACCTAATTAATTTAAATTCGCAATCATTAGAACCGGACACCACATTCTGCTACTGACGTTATTAATTTGTATTTCATTTTTAAACTTTGATTTTCTCTTCTTAATTGTAGATATATATATAGGCTATTGTGATGAACATTTATTTGAATTGTAATTTTTTGTGAACTGTGAATATCATAAAGTTTGTGCACACAATCTACCAATATAAACCTCGCCACTGAAGTAGCCTTCTTGGTTAGCCAGCCATGCAGCACATTTAGTGAAAAGGGATACTGTGATATACACTTTACAATTCTAATAATAATATGTTTAGTCATATGTTTATATATGTACAAATAAATCAATTAAATATATAGTTGCAGACACTATTATCATCGTCTGCTGGTCCTTCGAAATAACTTAACATGCATAATCATTTCTACCAACAATTACGCATTTTATTAATATTCATTTTATTATAATTCCACCACCTAGGATCACTTAAACCAGGGGTTCTCAACCTGGGGGGCATGAAAGTATTTTAAGGGAGGCCTGAGTGTATTAAAACATAAAATATTCCAAATATTGTCAAGGACAAACAGTGCCAGCCTTCTGATTAATGTTGTGAAAATGACTGGAATTACGTGGCAACCTAAAGTAGATCCTAGATAGATACACCAAATAAATTTGTATTTAGTTCTTTGATTTCATATGTTCTGTATGTTCAAAATAAAGTTATGTGTAGTAACATTAAATTTTGAGTATGAAATTATTTATTTTCGTTTAATAACCAGCTTCAGTTTTAAATTCCGATTGTACTACTTGTATTAACCACATATGGTGGAGGTATGAGGGGAGGCGGACCTCACATCAGTGTTCAAAGGTATGGGGGGGGAGGGGCACAGAGCTTGAAAGGTTGAGAACTCATGACTTAAACCATTTATAATTTTGTATTGCCATACAAGTAGGCCTACATACCGTATTTCTTGCTCCAGAATAAACCTAAGAATGAATTAACGATTAAATAGTCAAAATTTGTTTTGTAAAATGCTGACATTTTCTATATGTAAGGACGTGGTAGGTGTAATATATTGGACATATACTACTAAGTAGGGTTCACTAAATGAAACACATTATACGCTTATGTAAGTACAGTAGAACTCCAATTATCCGGATTAATTGGGACCGGACCCGATCCGGATAACCAAAAATCCGGATAATTGGATTTTTCTAAAAAAAAATCCGTTTTTAGGAGAAAAACGTAAACAAAACACAATAGAGAACATATACGGTATTTATTATGAAAAAACAATATCAATGACAATGTTTACATTACGTAATATTTACAAACAATACTAAATCACTGAAAAAACATTATTTTTTTAACATACCCGGCAGAGTCAGTTGTTTTGCTACCTTAAATCGATTCCGCGCCGCCAAGTAGCGCATCCGTTTGACTATGTTCTTATTCAAATCTGATCCGGATAATTGGCGATCCGGATAATTGGAGTCCGGATAATTGGAGTTCTACTGTATACAGTAACAATGAATCATACGTCTAACGAACATTACAATATGCCACAGTTGCACAGATTATAACCATTATAATTTATTTTGTAATTATCGTAGTACTTAATTATTGAACGTTTCTCATTTATAAGATTAAAGTTTAGTTAAATAATTAGAAAAAATTCACATACATATTTCAAAGAATTTTTAGAACTTTAGTTACCTACATTAGTTTAGTACTTAAGTTAACCTTTAGTACATTAGTTTTCAAAGATGTTTTAATCATCCTGCCCCTCCCCCCTTAACAGGATGATTCTCGGAAGTAAGAAAATGTGTAATTAAATTTCATTATTTAATAATAGTGTATAATTTTATTATATATGGTTGTACGAGAACTGAATCAAGGAACGCGATGGTTTGCTTATAGTAATTTTGTAATCATTACTCTTTTACTTACATAGTTTAATTCTGTTTTCATTAATTGTTATATTTGCTTGGTGATTATTTGTTGTTAAACATAGTCATATATTATTGTTCTGTTAGCTTAAGTTTTCACTTATATCAACTGAGGTTTGGTTGTATGATTATCTCATGCAGCAAATATTGTATCTATATAGGTATATCAGCCATTTGTTTATGCCATGTAAATTGGATAAGTATAACCGCTGGAAATAAAATTTACAGGGTTTATTTGAATTCTTGCGCAAAATATAATGTAAAATTAATACTATTAACTACAGAAAAGTATCGAAAGAACACGGAAGCTTTCAATATTTTAACTAGTTATCTCAGGAAGTAGAGCACGTACGAATATATCCTTTTTTTAAAAAGTTCCATGTTCTTCTCTACTGTTCAATACAAATAACTACTTCACGGCAGTTGTGGCATTGCCTTTGAGCGCACAGTTAAAAGAATTATAAATGCGTTGAGTCAGCCGCGTTCAACCGCATATGTTAGAAGCGCGGGAAGATTGAGACAACGTCGCACAACTGCGATTGGCACGTCCAAGGCATGTTCATGCCCCTAAGATAATAATATATAATGTACCTATGTTTTTTCCTTTATTGTTTAAGATTCATATTTCTTTGGTAGCCAAGTCAACGTAATTAAGCTCAATTACTTACTTTATTTTCGTCACGTGACTTTCTTCTCTTTTTTGTATGATGCGTTTCGGAGATTTACTCCATCATCAGACACATATCACTCTTGTGAGGTCGTCAAACATTACATAAAAAAACACATAAACACAAACAGTGAGTACATATTAAAACACTTTTTGCTTGTGGGATGCATCCCATAGGGTGGTCCAAGGACAACTGTCGCATCAAGGTATTTTGAAATCAATTTGATACCGTACCATTGTATACATGCAAAAAAATTATGTATGCTATCGAGGAGTATGAAATATACAAAGTGTTTAAAAACAATAAAAACCAAGTCATGAATGACCATCTGCATTTCTCCTCGAACACATTGTAAGACACGGCTATCAAGATAAAGGGCACGTCACCACATGGTTACTTAACCTTGTTATACTCAGTGTTTGTGTTTATGTGTTTTTTATGTAATGTTTGACGACCTCGCAAAAGTGATATGTGCCTGATGATGGAGTAAATCTCCGAAACGCACCATACAAAAAAGAGAAGAAAGTCACATACGGAAATAAAGTAAGTAATTAAGCTTAATTTTATTGTTTAGTTTCTAAGAACTTTGATTTTACAAAAATTTGTAAATATACATTCGATCTTAGTTTAGTTATTATATTTATACTGAAGCAAAGCAAGTATAAAAGACTGAAAACATTATTTCAGCATAATCTACTTTTTTTAAACTATTTACAATGTTTTGTGCTAGTAATATTTGAAATTGCTGAAAGTTTCTATCATATCTAGTATTTTTACAAGTGTTTATTATTAAAATTAGTTAAAATGTGTGTAACTAATCTCGAATTACTGGTGTTACAGTTAGTATTGCACCCGGCGGAGGGTTAAACAGTGGCTTGAAGGTTGCTGGCTGGCCTTTTTATTGATATCCAGAAGACATTTGATGTGGCAGATCATTTTATTTTCTTTAGACTGGTTGTGGTCTGTTGGAGTGAGGTGATTATCTCATGAAT
>JAGFPH010000614.1:45100-64909 GCA_018207615.1 Philaenus spumarius | reverse complement strand
TAAAGTATGGCGTTCCTCAAGGGATCTGAGAGCAATACTTTTTATTACATATATGATAGTTAATTGTTTATACAACTAAGAGCATTTGCAGACGACAGAGTATTTTTCTGTAAAACTAAATCAATAGCTCAGTTACTAGATAAACAAAGATCTGCCATATTTTCAAACAGTTGTATAGTGTTAAGTGGAGCTAAAAGTTTCTTTTCATTTTAAAAATAATAAGGAAGTTATACTGGAGAATGCAGTATACCATCAAACAATAATATTGATGGCAGTGTACGTACAAAAATGAAATAAGTAAATAATGTTTGGTATTTAGGATATAAATAATTTACAGCGGGAACAAAGATCAGTTATTTTAAAGTTATACTTTCTTGGATCTAAACCAATGAAAACAAATATATATTCTGCAATCTCAGATACAATACGATTTGATTTTTTGGGGAGGGGGCCAGGGGAGGTTGCATACTTAGTATCTTCTGTATTAAGCCAAAAGTGATTCAAGTCTAAAACAGATTCTTCCTTTCCTTAGAGGTACATGTATGTATATAAATTTTTGGTGGACTTGTACAAGAAAAGTGGATCAGTAAATAGCTTTTCTAGAAGACAGAACTATGAAAGCAGAAAAATTGTCTTCAGGTTAAAATTAAATTAACGGTTTAAACAAAATATTTTATGTTTAGGGAGGGGGTGAAGTAAAATCTGCAGTAGAAATTCAGGAAAGTACAACTTTACAAACAAATTTTTAAACCCTTAAAAAGCATGTTGTTCTTGATAGAAAAAAAGAAATAATTTTAAAGGGATATATTTTGCAGTGAAAAGGATGTTTTCTCAAGTTTGTACTGCTATGTGAGCAAGTGAGTGTATTATTGCAAATTTTTCTTGAAAGTATTTTTTTTAAACTAAATTTGTTCTATGGCATCCTTTAATTTTATAAATATAATTCAAATGGTTTGGTTCAAATAACAAGTTGATCGCTTTATTTTGTTCCCAAAATGTAGAGTTTAATTACAATAATGATGTTAAATTGTCATCAAGAATAGGCTTTACAAATTTAAATGTTAAGATTGAAATATTATTTAGTTACTGAGGGAAAAAATTCTTTAAGAGAAATATTTTTTATGACTTAATGTTAACAATGTATTATGTTAAAAGTGAAGAAATAACAGTTACATTACAAAAATTTACTGACATTTCCAAAACAAGTAACCACCACCCTTTTTGATGACAGGCTCTCGATTGGATGAGCTCCAGATGCAAATGATTTATTTTACACCTGTAATATATTTTTGAAGGTACTCTCCTCATACTGGTTTAAAGTTACAGTTTTAACAACAGTTATAAAATCAGAAGGCATTATGCAATGTATAGTTGGTGGCACAAAATATCTCTAACCAAAGGGTTAGGTTAGAAGAGTGTTGGAGAAAACTCTAGACTTAACTTTTTGAAGCAAAGTTGATCATTTTTTACTTTTTCCATCCTAATACCAAAGTAGGATTTTGTCAGACATAGTAATGATTGATATAAAGGTTGTTAAATACAATAACATACCGGTATGCAAAATGAAAACGTTTGTATCACAATCTACAAATGTATAAGATTTGGATTTTTGTCTTCGCTGAGACAGTAATGGTTTTCACCATCAACTAGTAGGCTGTGTACTTTGCTTAAGCAAAAGTCATCAGAATGCAGAAGTCGAATCCGTAAATTATGAATGGAACCGTATTTTTCATGGTTTTGTTATAGATGTAAAAGCTTTATGGGATATCTTTCATTTCAAAATATAGTTAGCCCAACAAATTACATTTTTGTAAACCTTTGCAAACTAATTTTTTAAACTTATCAGATATGGACTAAAAGAAACAATAAGAAAAACAACTTTTGAATATTTATTAACTGTAGACTTTCCAAGAATTAACAAATAAAAATACAGTTACTTGATATGTTCATTGTAAAAAATATATAAATAGCCTCTAGCTCCATAAATATGTAAGTGACAAAAACCCCCATTCATCGGGAGAAGCACAAAACGTTCACAACACAAGAGTTTCACAAATTTATCCTTTATGAATAACTTAATCATATAATAATTTATCAAAATCAGAACACATCACCAAATACTTAAAGCCAAGCAAAGATTATGACCTAAGAGGTTTGCCTAATGTTCATGACAGAATACTTCAAGAAGCACCTCTACTGACAAAAATAGTTATAATCTTCTTTCTTTTAGACATTTGATGCCATTGAAATAAAATATATTTTTTAGAAAATATGTCTTGTTATTTACTCTTTTTAAAAGAAAAGAGTTAATGTGAACTTTAATTTTGCTATATATATAACAATTAATTTGGCTTTATGATAGTATTTTTAGCTTAAATAGTCAAAACCCAAAGTAACCCATGTATCTTTAAATTTAATATTACCTTGATGCATAACTTATGTAAGGAAAAAAACTATATTATAGTCTACTATAGTAAAATTAGTTTAAAACCTAAAAGCCCAGCAACTTTGCTCCAATTTAAAAAAAAAAAATGTTATAATGTTACTAACAATATCGTTTGGAGGAATGAACTTTGTGTCATGAGGCCAAATCCAAGATGACCAGGTCAAACTAGCATTTCCTCTAGCCAGAGGTGCAACACATTAATCTGGGAAAAGTGTTTATTCTATTATTAACTTGGAAAAGTGTGGAACAAACTTTTGTATGCCAGAGACGGGACAGTGATTTGAGAATATTAAAATTTATAGGCCATATCCTGGTTCAGAAACCCTTGAAAATATTATTTTAAACACTATCCAACTTAATAAAATTATATTTTTTGTGACAAATATTGTTTCTACACGTTGTTTATAAAGTCAAGTGTAAACTTTTAACCCCAGGAAGTTAAGTATTTATAAGTACAAGCTTGAAGCATGAAAGCAAAGATTCTGGGTTTTAAGATATTACAGCGTATTGCAGTTGACGGTTCCTTTTATAAAATAAAAATATGTTAGGGATAATAGCAATAATTCTAAACACAATACTGTATTTAGTGTAAAGAAAATCTGATTTCACAGTACCAATACTAATAAACAATTAATATTTTAATTAAATTCAACTTTTTTGAATCTAGTTTATGTTGTTACAAAAGAAATATGAATATTAAACACCAAATGAATTGTATAAAACTAGGAAAATAAATATAAATTTTATATTAAAAATATTTGTTATTCAAGAACTATAAAAGGGTTTATATAGAAAAATGAAACTGTTAATGCAAATTAAACTCCATTTTTAATAGTATATGAAATTGAAGTTTCATAGCCCTTTACCTGAAGACATAATAATATAAATAAAACCTGTATTGTTCTGAAATACATAGCATAAATAAATATTTACACATCAATAATAAACACTATTTTACCTAATTAGGCATACAGTACACACATAGAACCTTGAATAACAAAAATGATCTTATATGTTTATGTTCAATAATTGTAGTTGTATAACATACTGTATTTTTTTAGTTCCAGCACCATTATAAATATAATATTCTATTTAATAGCTAATTAAATTAATAAATACAAATCATATTTTATACCATCTTAATAGTTATGCTAAAAAACTAAATTAAATTAAAATTTTATAGACAAAATGTTTATAAAATGAAGTGAAAATAATAATATCAAGTGGTACATTCGATGAATTTTAACTACTCACGGAATTTATCATTAACAAAATGTACAGGTAGGCTACTCAAAAGCAGGTATAAATCTCTGGTTTTCAGATAAAGAGATCAAACTTAAGTTATTTAAATATACATTTATTATTGCTAAATCTTAAAACTAAAAACCTTAAAAGTAAAACTTTACCTGTTGTAAAGCAATTTTAAAATTATAATTACTTTTATAGAATGGTTGTATAAAATTAAATTAATATTTAAAATGGAACTTCAATTTTGTTTCAAAGATAACTCATAAATATATATTATATTTTGGATATACAATAGAACCTCGGTTATTCGAGTTTCCGTATTAACCGAGGCAAATTAAAAAAAAACTTTTGTCAAAATTAATTCTGTTAACTTACAAATTGAAGTAAGTTAATTGAAGTTGAACTTAATAGCCCAGTCGGTATAGGTTACAACTACCAGTAATTTGCAATACGGCTGAATTTTTTTTTATAAGTACATTAAAGTATGTAGATTAACATAAAAAAAAGTTTACCATTCTATCGATTTCCCAAAGTCGAAAAAAAATCGATTATCATTTTTTTTTCCGATTATCCTTAATATTTCGAGCTGGGATCAAGGTAGAGGAAAATAAAAAATACCACCGTGTAGGGGAGGTATTTTTCAACAAAAAAGGTCATATGTATTTATTTCGTCCGAGCAATGGTTTCTCTGGAAAAAATTCGATAATGCAGGTATGTATTTTGCAGCAGGGGAAATCACTGAAAGGTAATCGGGTAATTTTCAAGATAACAAGCTGAAACTCAGCATAAATGTTTAAAATATATATTTTAACTCCTATGTCAAGTTTCAATTCGATATATTAAAATTCGGCCAATTTAGAATGAGCCAACGCTTCATATATGAATAAGATGTCCCCTTTTAGTGATTTCCCCTGCTGCAAAATACATACCTGCATTATCGAATTTTTTCCAGACAAACCATTGCTCGGACGAAATAAATACATATGACCTTTTTTGTTGAAAAATACCTCCCCTACACGGTGGTATTTTTTATTTTCCTCTATCTTCATCCCAGCTCGAAATATTAAGGATAATCGGAAAAAAAAATGATAATCGATTTTTTTTCGACTTTGGGAAATCGATAGAATGGTAAACTTTTTTTTATGTTAATCTACATGCTTTAATGTACTTATAAAAAAAAATTCAGCCGTATTGCAAATTACTGGAACTTTTGGTCTAAATTGACCTCTACCGACTGGCCTATAAGTTACATTCTGTAAGTTAATTGAATTAATTTCAATAAAGAATTCATAGCTTGAGAGGATTTCTCAATAAGTGAATTTATAACAAAAACTGTTGGTTTTGTTGTAAATTCAACTAAAATTTGTCAAATTAATAGAATGGTGACCTTTAGCGAACTGGTAGAATAGTGAGTGACAAAGCCATCTTGGGCCTGTTTTCACTCCCCTCCTCGCGGGCTTGTATTTGGGACTTGCCATCCTTTCCCCACTGTTTCTTACCCCTGCTACTGCATTTTGTTTTTAGTCGGTGTCGGTGTCAAATTTTGTGAGTGAGATTGTCATTATGAGAAGAAAGCGATAATGTGTTATTTTATCTTTAAATCAAAAATGGGAAGCAATTACAAGATTATGTGGAGATAATTCAATAAAAAAAGTGGTGATTTAGGCGTTGGGGAAGTGACTGTCGAGGATTGCAGACGAAATAGATCGGAAATTGAAAAGTGCGTATTTAAATAACGAAGATGCAGACAATCAATGAAAAAAAGCGATCATGAAAAAATTTCAGAGGCATTTTGTTTTTATTACAATAGCTTACAGTATCCAATTCCTTTCATTTGAAGTACATTAGCAAATCTTCTTTGTTTATTTAAAACGATATTATTTAAAGCCAAATAAAATAGATTTTGAAGTAAGTATGGTTCCAAATCAGCCTAAAATGATGTAAGTGACACAGGAACTCGCACCTCAATGGTTTTCTCACAGCCTACTGTATTATCTGAGGTCTGCCTGGTCCCAATTACCTCGTATAATCAAAGTTCTACTGTATATAAAATTTTATTGGTCTGAGAACTTAACATTGGAAGACAATTCTAGTACTGGAATTAAAATTAAACTTAAATAAATTCAACAATTTTATTCAATAATTAAATACAATACTAAAAAAGAAACAACAGACTAGCATAAAAAAAACTAAAAATAGTGTTTTTTTTTTACATAATGAATTATATTTGAAAAAGGTAATAAAATCATTCCTCCATTGAGACATTTTATTTAAATCTGATTGCAGGGCAAGTACAAACATTTTAAGTAATCACATGCATAACAAAACCAGAGCACAGTACCAATCTAACCCACAGCAACATATCATCTTGTTGAACAAAAAAAGTACAAGGTAATTAATATTTTTTTAATAAAACTAATTAAGTTCAACAGAAAAATAATGAAATAAACAAATATTTTTACTAACTGACATAAAGCCTGTAACCCTTAAAAACGTTATACTATTTAACCCTTTTCCCACATTCCCTACTAACTTGTAGTAATTTTTTCCATCACTCCCCATGCTTCCATACTAATCAGTAGTCTTATTTCAAAAGTGTACAGCTTCACCATCTTCTATTGGTTTATAGTAAAAATAATTGCAGTAATGAATAATTGGAGCATTTTGGAGTATGTTATATGTTTCTATTAATTCACATTATATTTATGAGCCTATTGACAGTGATTTTTTATGTTGGTTACTAATTTACAATAGGAAGAAATAAAAATAGGCTAATGTGATGTATCTCAAACGGCTAAAGAAAACATTGAGGTAGGACTGAGCCTAATACCTTTGTAAATTGATCTGACATGTTATACTTATAAATTTACCAATATATTAAGTAAATGTGGTAAAAACTTCAAGCATGAAAATTTTAATTAGATATTGAAGTCTGAACCTGAAATTAGGCAATTAATTATAGAATTTCAGAGGTCTAGAATGACACGCTTTGTACTGTATTAGCATCTGGGGGAAATGGTTAATTAAGAACTGTATGTGGCAGATATATGCTATCAACACTATTCTTTGAAAATAATACAATGATTGCATCATTTGCTTCTATAACAGATTTAACAAATCAAAATTGTGATATGTATGATTTTAAAATACTGAAATTTCTCTTCAAATTAATTAACCTGGGTACAATCCTTCAAAATTCATTCTTGTATACTAACAGCTTTGAAGTTTTTTTTGGGAACAGTGATAACAAGAAACAAAGGTTCATTTGACACTTTCTTTGAAAACTGAAGAAATACTGTTGACAATATTTTTGAGTTATACAATATCACAACCTATAAAAAAAAAAACTCAAGTGTTAATTTCACTTGCATTATAATATGTTGAATTTCTTATTCTAATATCTTTCACAAAATTTGGCCGAAACATTTAATGTAGAAGAAATAAAACTTACAATGTTATGTTGTGAAACACAACATGAAATTAATTAAAAACTGCTATATACATTGCTTCTGTTTAATTGGTTTTCCCAAACTATTGCACAACAGATGAATCCCCTGTTTTATCTTGATC
The DNA here is from genome assembly GCA_018207615.1 of Philaenus spumarius. Lineage (NCBI taxonomy): Eukaryota > Metazoa > Arthropoda > Insecta > Hemiptera > Aphrophoridae > Philaenus > Philaenus spumarius. Next base: position 57,645 of record JAGFPH010000614.1, on the reverse strand, counting down.
TTTATCCCCATCATAATATTCATTATTCGGTTCAACTCGTCTGTCTTCTTCCATCTGAGACACTCTTACATCAGGATCTAATTCGTCCAACAACGCTGCATCTTGTGAAGGGAAGGCATCACCAGGAACATCGTGCATTTGTACACTTGGTGAATGTTGAACCATTTTTAAGTTATCGTAGACATGCCTTGTAATGGTTTCTAAATATTGCTTGCTATTAGCATTATCTTGTCTTGTCAATACCTCCGGATGCAGAGTAAAGTCGGGGGCAAAATATTCCAAATACTCTGTATATGGTAACTCATTACTGATGGGTTCATCTGTCAGAAGGGATGTTTCATAAGTCCAACAACGAGCAACATTGCGCAGAGTATATCTAAAAAAGATAAAGTTATGAGATATAAATACATTATTGCTAATATTTGCTAAACAAATTAAAGTGCTCAAGATGTTCACAGTAGTAAAGCTTGTTGGAATTCAACATAAAAATAATGTTAAACTTTAACAGTTTTTTTTTTTTTTATTTCAGAATAATAATTTAAGAGTTTTTTTTAATTTAGAATTTATATTAAGTTGTAGTTTATGAATAAGTTTTTCACAAATTGAGACAAGTTTTAAAATCAAATCAAATCTCATTACCTATTTGTTTGTATTATATCTGATAATACTGGAGAACCTTGATTAAAAGAGCCTGTAACAATTCAAAATATATCCCTATATGAAAATCATTTAAAATATCAAAAGAAACCATTCATAATTACTAAACTAAACACGCATGAGTGCGAGAGAGAGGAACAGACTACTATAAGGGCATTTCATTCATAAGTTGGAACAGCGACACCTAGCGGCAAAAATCGTAAATGATTCATTAATAATAATATAACATCCGACTTCCAACAACATTTTAAATAATTACCAGTACTTCTCGATCTCAAATTAATATCATTCCCACATCAAAATTAATCTAAATTAAACGACTAATCCATATAATATATAATAATAACTCAAGAGTAAACCAATCGACCGAAATCCACCTTTTAAAATACACTCGAAGCTAGGCCGATGTACGAAATTGTAGGCCTATTCCAAATTAAAACCACCGATCCTAAGGAAACTAAATTCTAAATCAAAAAAGGAACAGAACCAACGAGTAGAACAGAATATTTTACATCAAAAATGTCTTTGGCAAAATATGAAAAGAAATACCGTTAAGCTAGTAAATTTCTTCAAAGTATATGAATATTCGATTAAAACCTGGAGAACGAGAGGCCATGTTTGTTTAAGCCCAGCCCACAATCACGTGACTGCTTATGCCGCGGAAACAAGACTTTTAAACGACCCGATAAATAATTATATTTGTAGACCTTAGATATTAGATATTAAGTTGTATAAGGAGCTATTTTAGATATTTTCATTTAAAGTTTTATTTAATCAAATTCTATTTACTTTTACCATTCTATGTTCTTTAAAAAACCAAAATACATCAAAATTTCATTAAAATCATACAAAACAAATACACTACATTTCAAAATACACATTTTCACATAACAATCAAAATCCCACAAGAAATGAAATTAACCAGGCCTTAATGTACCATTTCCTGAGGGCCTAAGGAAGCCAAATTGGGATCAAATCCAATTAATTGTTGCTGAGACATCAAAGATGCTGTGTTAGAGCCCACCAAACCACAAGTTTCAAGACCATTTTGAAGTGTATAACAACTGCCAACGTTAAAATAACCTTTTATAAGTGAAGTGACTGAACAGTATCAAATTTTAATAAACCATTCTTTTTCAAGAAGAAGACTATATATAAAAATTGGGTGAGATCAATCCACATAACTATTCATCAAATTGGATATACTCCAACCTTTCCTTTGCATATTTAAATTCAAAGAACTATACCAGTAAAGCTGATAAACTTTTATAAATATATATATACCATCAAGATTTCAACTTTTATCAGAACTTTATCCTTTTATATTAACACTAAATTCATACATCTACATACCCATACACTTTCCACCTTGTACTAAGTTATTTTCTCCTTTGTTTTAATTATCCTAATTCTTAATTTAAATAATTTGTATAATATTTGTTTCAATTTAATATTGGTAAGAGCCGGCACCAACCTACCCGAGATTAAGAGTGCTCATTGGGAAATAATTCCCTAAAATAATTTTGTATATATTTGATTTTGAGCTAAATAATTATTAAACTGTAGATATTTTTCTGATTTTCTATTGATAAATAAAAGAAGATTTTATTGTAATTGTAAACCTGTGTCCTGAGTCAAATCATTTATCAAATTGATTAAGCTAGTAAGCAGTGTTACAGTTCATTATATTGAGAATAAAATAAAAGTAAAGTTTTATAAATTAGTATATATCTTGTTATATCCTAAATTGACGCCTACAACATTAGGCCTATTGAATTAAAGTAAAATAGAAAATTGTAAATTTATAAATTGACGCCGCAACGTGTGGCATTTCTAATAAGAGAAAGTTGTAAAATTATAAGCCTCAGTTTCGGTACTATTTGAGGTGAATCCAGATTTACGGAAAACATATAACTTACCGTTGACTGGACCAACCTTTGCAGTATTGTCACTATGACTCACCATCCCTTCCCATGAATTGTTTACCCGATACTGTATTTTTATTCAGTGTTAACCTGTGTGAGTGAGTGTGTCATTATAAGAAGAAAGCGAAAGCATGTTGTTTTATCTAGAAATGTAGAAATGAAAAATAAAGTTTAGATCACCCTTTCATTGAATTGATTAACATCACACCAGTTACTGACAATGTTACAAAGAAAGATATAAGGAAATGGATTAATAACTAAGGTTTTCAGAAGCTAAATGGTGACTATTATTGTTGATTTAATTATCAGACAACAGCGATGTAATCAGCAAAACCTGATTGATTTTAGGCATTAACTTTATTATACTCGGAACAACAGGAAGATGAGTCGCCAGCAGACATATTGATGTTGATGTGACTTCTCAGCAACGCAGCCAAAATGCATGGTGCCATTGTAAATCAAAAGTAAATGAAAGAGTTTTTTTAAATGTGTGTAAGTTTATAACAGTAGTCATTTTTGTAAGTTAACTATATATTTTTCAAATTTTTGCAATTTAAGGGTTTTATTTGCACATTTTTATAAAAAAGAGTGATGTCACATTTCATTGTTGTTTTTATTACAGTATAATGTGGTATTGAATTTATTTATTAAAGTATATATTATCAAACCATTGTTGTTAATTTAAAACTTTAAATTATTTTAAAGTCAAATAAAATGGATTTTGATGTAAGCAAAGCTCCAAATTAACCAATAGAGAATAAATGACACGAGCGATTTCACCTCAACGTTTTCTCACGACCTACCAGGTTACCCATAATATGTACCCAATCTCAATTACCTAGGATAATCAAGGTTCTACTGTAGTAGCAAATTTTTCAAAAGAGAAGAATTTGTATGTAGTGCTTCAAATGAGACAAAAATTATAAGTTTTAGATAGTCAACATAATATCCTTGATCTTGGCTAAAAAAGTTGTGAATGGACTAGTTCATTTCACAGTTCATGAGAGAGAACGATGTAAAAATAATCATGTACTAACATAATCATCATTTTTACATCTTTTAACCCTTTCCACTCGAGTGTCGAGGTAGCCCCGCACCCTACTAATCCGCACAAACTCCTATGTCAGGCGATCCCCGAACTCGCTATGACATCGTTCTTTGATTGCATTTGAACGGACGTAGTTACTTTGATGACCACAATTATTAAAGTTTGAGATGTGCTGCTATCTGTGGAATTTTTTTAGAACCATTTGAGTTCAGTTTCTGTTGTAAATAAATCTTAGAAAATTTTATGTTTGCCGTCTTTGGCCGCTCTGTAAACAGCCGCCTGCTCTCGCCGTTGTTTGGTTCCTACTTACTACGCAGTTATTTAGTGAGCTTACGCGTTGTTTAGTTTTGTTGTACTAGGTTATTGTGTGTAATTTCACAGTTTATTTTTTAATATTGTTCTTTTTACAATAATGATTGTTGTGAAATAAAATTAACAAACACGACGGCAGTTACAAAATGGCGGGAGTGGCGACGGAACTTTTGTTTCGAACCTGAATGATTCCAATATTACTAATAAGTTTTGAAAAAAGCTTTACTCACTAGTTTTAACCTAAATAATGCTGTTTCTAAGGAATAAAATAAATAGTTGAGGCAATTTTGTACAAGTTGGTGTCCAAACTAATTTTTTACGAAAAACTCGTTTTTCAATTATAATTTTTTATTATGTATTATTGTGTCTAAAACATTTGTAAACCACTTAATTTTGTTTGTAAGGATATAGGCAACAAAAATCAAGCAACAAATATAGGTCTTCCCATTGAAAATTTGTCAAAAATTCTTGTTTTTCCCGGTTTTTTGTTACAAATTTCTATTTTTTTCAATAAATAAAAATTCAAAAATTATACTTGAAAATAAAAATATATGTTCTATTTCATACCAATCTATACTTTAGTCATAGAAGAAACTACAAAAAAATCAGCCTTTTAGAACTGACAGAAATACTTTTTTTTTTAGTAAATAAGTTACAGTCAATATTCGCTCAAAATTAAATAGAGCTGATAGCAACACTAGGTCCCTAGTACTTGGAATAGAAAGGGTTAAACATTTTATCTATTTTACTGTACTTATTATTTTGTATTCAATATATTGTTTCTACTCAGTATATCTGTAGCCAAGTAAATATATACTGTCTTTATTTATCTCAAAATTAAGCTGTTAGAAACATGTGACACGAAAAGTGAATATAAATATAAACTTAAGCTGTATTATTTCCTCATTCTTTATAAATAAGAACTTAGACAGAAAACGTTTTAGCTCAGTTGAAACCCAGTACTTATTATCTGCAATGGCACCAAAGTTACAGTTATTAGACTATTTTACAACTTTAAAAAAAATAATAACAATACACTAATTCTCACACACATACGTTTAATGATCAAACGCGTTTCAACGACAAAGTCATCATCCTCAGTGATACATGAACTAGTTTTTTAGTTGTTTTTAGTTGTACCTCATGTATCACTGAGGATGACGACTTTGTCATTGAAACGCGTTTGATCATTAAACGTATAGAATTAGTGTATTGTTATTTTTAAATAATTCCTTCTCACTCGTCAAGCTCAAAGTTTATTAATATTTTACAACTATAGAAGAAATCCTACTAAGATACCTATATTGTTTCTATCACAATTCAGATGGCAATACCGAATTGAAAACAGTTAGTCTTTTTACACAGTTCATACAATTATTGTTTAAATCCATGCATAAGAATTCTAAGGTAAAACAACTACTTCAGATTTTAAAAAATATCACTATTATTTATAAGAGTTGTACAATTGTTCAGTAGTGATATACAATTCGACTCTATTCAATTAAATGACTCACAAAATCCAGCTCTCCTAAACGAATAAATTAAAAGAGTGATGGTCATTTCTCCTCTACTGAAAAGACCTATCAGCTGGCTGTTCTACCCCAGCCACATGATTTTTGTTTTGGTGCCAATTCATGCAATAGACTCACATCTGCACTGTACCTGTTTGTTTGTTGTTTTAATTAATAAGTTGTTTCAGTTTGTGTATATGATTAGTTTAGCTGTGTTCATTTGTTTACGCAATGAGTTCAACATAAAAGCCTCTACTATGATCATTATTAGTGTTTTTAATACATGCAAGTAATCTGAACTTAAAAATATAATATATTTTTAATATATTAAATATATATATGACTTAATATATTTAAGTCATGCAAAATGTATTGCTAATTAAATTAGTCTTGATAACGTCAAAACACACAATTAGTCTCACAACACTTTCTCTACCCATACTTTTATATCTGTGTAACGCTACAGCTTCGGCCAAACATACTCAATCACAACTGCTAACTTATCTAACTCCTGATTGGCTGACAGCTTTCAAACTAGGAGCAAGTTTAGATTCGAGCACATTAACAACACAAACTCTAAACTTACAAAACCACGAAACTGATCACAGTTGGCTTGATCCCTCTCGCTCTCTGATTGGTTCGTTTCATCGGGAGAAAGTACAATAGCTCTGCCATTGTTCTCAACAAGCTGTGGAAGAGAAATTGTATAAAAAGGTCCCGATTTCATGTTTAGACACGTACTCTTCCACCCGATACCAGGAAAACTCCACTACATGCTCCACCAACGAGCTAACCAGGACCTAGGAGCTGAGACAACTTAATAAATTCAAAAACAAAAAAGGTTGTTATCTCTTCGCCTTCTTCTCTCTGCAAGAAACTTGCTTACCCTTGGGGAGATAAAAGGACAGAAGCCCGGCGATCTAGTAATGTAACTATCTCGGGATGATAATATCGCAGGACCCTGGCCTACCCTGTGATCACCTCCTTCTGGGGAAATTAAAGGGGTTTGATCCCTGGTGATCTTTGTCACAAAGCTAGGGTACCCAGCTTGGGCATAGTGTTACTTATTTTGTTGTTCGGTTTCAGATCCTGAAGCGACATCAGAGTGACACCGCACCCGCACTGAAGCCCGCCCTGTCAGACGGCAACACCGGAGGAGCATCCACCGACCAGTGCTCCACGGGAGATCACCGCATCAAGCACTGGCCCTTTTCAGGACCAACAAACACCCAAAATTAGCTGGACCAAGACCTCCCGGTCAGTCAAGGCTAATCCCAACACCTCACTTGGGGAACTTATGTCAGTCTGTGTTTTCAGAAAAATATAGTTTAACCATTTTACTTTAAAAAATATTTTTTAAATTAATTTACTAACCTTCAAATGGTGTGTTTAATAGAACCATTGAAGTAAATTCATTAAAAAAAATTTACAATAACGGTTCAGGAAGTAGGATTCAAAGAAATGAATGGTTAAAAATAGTTCAGATTGTGTAAAGCTTAAGTTTATAGACATTATTCACTTCAGATATTGCAAATTAAAGAGTAAAACAATTTTGCATTATAAATTCCTCCTTTCAAATTAAGCAAGAGAAATTTCTCTTTTAAGAGTTTAATTGCATTCATACATTGCAGCAAAGCAACTTACTGTTGGAGTAGTTGGCTCTTTTCTAATACATAAACACAGCTGAAGCGGAGTAGTGAAAAATAATCAAGTCTACTCTTTTTCAAGTCAACTCACAGCTCTTTTCAACTCAGCCACTGAGTCGCTAAAAAATAATCACTCACTTGCTCAAGACACATCACCTCAGATCATCATTGCTCAGATGTCTTACATTTTTGGTTCAGATATCTTTATATTTTATATTTCTACCAACAATGAAAATTATGTTACGAAGTTACATTAGTATTAGTCAATTTGGTGAAATCATGACTTTTATCCACTTCTCAATGGCATTTACCTATGAATTATACTTCGCATGTTACCGTCTACTTGTTTAACCAAAACTAAAATCATTAGTTCATTATTTAGATCAATAAAGAAAAGGTTGTTTATTTAGGCCTTATTTCTTAAGTTTTTATTTCATTTGTTTAGCTGCTTGCTACTCTTTTAAAACAACTGTTAAATCAAAAAATATAAAAGTTGTTTTAAATAGTGAAACGTCAATACTGACTTGTTAACCTATTTTAAGAAAATATTTGTTGTCAGCCAAACTATTACCGTCCACAATTCATTAATTTTAAACTATCACAATATGGTTTCTTAGCATAGATCTATTTTTTTAAATACTGTACATTTGGAAGATATCTCTAGAGTTTTATATTATCAGATTTGTTATGAACATAAAAGCTTATCAATAACATGCTCTTTTTTTTATTGTATTAGTATTAAAACTTGTCTTCCAACTTACCCACCACCACCAACAGCAAGCAGCGGAACATTAAGATCCCGTACAAATTTTACACACTCTCCGTGCCCTTTAGTACTCAAACTAAAACAGCCAAGACGGTCATTGTCTAAAGAGTCTGCTCCACATTGAAGTACAATAGCAGTTGGTTGGTAGAACTCCATAACACATTGTATAACTGGTTTGAATACCTGAAAATGCCAAGTTATTCATTTTTAAAAACTGGAACAAGATTGATCATTATTGTTATTAAAGTTGTGAATTTAAAGACTACACTTTTTAACAAATTATTTACATTTATTAAAAACCACCAGTAATTTCACTATGCACTTAATTATTCAAGTTTTATATTTTTGTCACTGAAATAATCAAATTTATAAAACTACTGAGGAACTGATTTAACAAATGTCTACATCTAATACAATCAGTGCTGCCAACCATTGCTTTTTAGTTTGGCTGTTTTCCCCCACTTTTTTTATAACTGGTTCGTAAATGTGTTATAAAGTTAGTTTAGAAGTTTATTATATGTATGCATAATTTCTTATACAAATTGAAACCTACAGCTAAGATGATTGAATTGTTTCTATAAGACATAAATTAAATACAGAATACAAAATATTAGGTAAAGTGAATACAACTGAGTTTCAGGCTCAAATTCTGTTTAAGCTCGACCCCAAAAGCATAAATCACCACTAATTTCGCTTAAAATTAATTTATAAAACTATTGTTAACCTAAATTTGCTACTAGTTACGCACCACGTTCTGTGTTAACGTAGTCCATTATAAACATTGACTATAATAATATAGTGACTCATTAAATGTTGGCATAGGTACTGGGATTCTGATAATATACTAAATTATATACAATATATAATATGATAATAAATATAGTTTTAACCCTTTTAAGCTAGGCAAAAAAATAACATTTCATCCCAAAAAGGTCAGTGATTAACCCTTCAACGTGTGACTTATTATGAGAGAAACTCCCCCTGCTGCGGGACTTTTTTTAAGCTTTCAGGAGTTATGAAACATGTTTTTATAAAAATGTTAGTATCTAACTTATTTTTTGGAATATTTTAATGATTCTTTTACTAAATTAAACAGCAGATTACATTCTTTTTGGTAATATCAATAACACATGAGTTTACTTGTGATAACATATTTAAATAAATGTCAAAAGTTAGTTTTAGTTGGTAGTCTTATCACAAAACACATACCTAAGAAAACACTAATAAAACCAATATTAAATATTCAAAACATGTTTTCCGAACGTAATCAATCAACTAACAAACATAAAAACACTACAAGTGATCAAATGTAAACAAAAACGTAGTAAACACAATGTCACAAACTTGTATGGTAAAACATCTGTCATACTGGTGAACTAATTTCGTCAAGAAATTCAACAGAAGTATCGTATGTTTTTTTTTAAATCAGCCAATAATTATGCTACAATGTCTACAATTATGCTACATTATGCTGTAATATAAATCGTTTCGAGATAGTTTCAAGTTTAGCTGCTAGATAGAAGCATCTGATTAAATGTTCCTGAGCGTACGCTATACGTCAAAACGCACCGAAGGAAAAAAAATCCCGGCGTATCGCGTACGGCAAAACACGTTAAAGGGTTAAATAGCACTTGTATGCCAAAAAGGCCAGAATGAAAATGCCAGTTTTGTCATGATGATATACAAAAATGTGTATCTAATCCAAAAATACTAGTAGAGTTGTACTTTTTTTACTTGTAACAATATGTACTATAGCCTACATCTAATTATAAAGGAAACCTTTTTTAAAAATATTTTATTTTTGGAAATTAATAGGTTTTATAATTTTTATTTCTTTTGGAGTCAAATGGGTACCTATAATAATAGGCTAATTACAAAATATTACCAGGTATATTGTTTATTGTCTAACACGTTTGTGTATTTTATACAAATACTGAAAATTTCAAGAGAATATTTTAATAAATACCTAGGTAACTCACTTCATCAGCTAAATTTACATTTGTTTTCTGAACTTGTCTAAACAATGTACATCTTCACTAACTATAGAAACGCAACGCCTTTTATTACTTATATTGAATAAAACAAACACTAAACTAAATGCTGGCGTATGCTGTCTTGAGTTTGTAACCTAATAGGCCTACTGGACATCCGTTTCGGCTTCCGCTGTATGATGAATTGCCTTCTAACTTAATTTGTGTTCTTTTATAAATTTATTTCTAAATAATTATTATTTTATTATAAGTTCTTATCGGTTCCCCAACCCTGACAGGTTTTAACGTAAAACTACAAACAAATAAAAAAAGTACCCTTATTAAAATACACCCATGAAAAAAAATTTACATTTCATAATTTGTTTATAATTAAGACAATATTTTCTGTCATTTAAAACAAACAACACTAAAATCGGCCCGGTAGATCTTCAGAAACAGGTTTCAATAAGGTTTTAATCTAAATAAAAAAAGTGCCCTTTTAAATTCACCCACCATGAAATAATATTGACATTTCATATTTTTTTTAGCCGAATTTTTGAAGAAAATAAGAGCTATTACACTGGACCCAATTTGGAAATTACTTTATATATATATATATATCTGTTTTATTCCCGGATCGATAAGTGGTAGTAAATATGCTTAAAAAATTGCTGATTTTTTGGTGAAAGGGTCCTAGTAGGATTCTTCAGATATTTCCTTTTTTTTGTTTTTCGATCGGATTCAAAATGGCGGAGTTATACCGATTAATCGTTTTTGGGTAGGGATTTAAGGGTATATAAGTATATGGATTTTTCCCACCTTGATAAAATGGTAGTAAATATGCTTCAAAATAGACGAAATTTTAGTGGAAGGGTTCTTGTAGGATGTCCCAGACACTGATATTTTCATTTTTTGATTTTACACAAAATGGCGGCTTGTTTGATTCAAACCAAAATGGCAAAGTTAGAGCGAGGAAATTGCATTATTACTTACTCCCACCCATAAGCCCTTGTGCAGATTTTGAGCTATATCGTTCGAAAGGTAATTAAATTTACTACAATCCTGTGCAAAGGTATTTTAGGTACAGTCCCCGGAACAAGGAACAAAATTGATAGAAAGCTCCCGATAAATGATTTTTTCATTATAAATGTCAGGTTTTTGCGCGATTTCTCCCACTCATAAGCCCGTCTGCAATTTTTGAGCTATATCGTTCGAAAGGCAATTAAATTTCCTAAAATTCTGTGCAAAAGTAATTCAGGTACAGTCCCCGAAACAAGGAACAAAATTTATAGGAAACTCCCGATAAATGGTTTTTTCACTATTCATATCAGGTTTTTTCACAATTTATCCCACTCATAAGCCCGTGTGCAATTTTTGAGCTATATCGTTCGAAAGTACCTAATTAAATTTCCTACAATCCTGTGCAAAAGTAATTCAGGTACAGTCCCCGTAACAAGGAACAAAATTAATAGGAATCTCCTGATAAATGATTTTTTCATTATCTGTGTAAGGTTTTTGCGCAATTTCTCCCACTCAACAGCCCGTGTGCAATTTTTGAACTATATCGTTCGAAAGATAATTAAATTTAGTACAATCCTGTGCAAAGGTAATTCAGGTAGGTACAGTTTCCGAAACAAGGATCAAAATTGATACGAAAATCTCGATAAATGTTTTTTCATTATCAATGTTATAATTAAGCAATTTCTCCCACTAAATAAACCCCAGTGCAATTTATGAGCTAGGCCTATATCATTCGAAAGGCAATTAAATTTACTATAATCTTGTGCAAATGTATATTTGGAACAGTTTCCGGAACAAGGAACAAAACTCATTATAGGAAGGGGTAAACTCTCATTATAAAATACTAGTTATTCCCTGATAAGAAAATTCGGCTATAGTAATGCGGCAGTGCTGCTTACGGTTTTTTTATAATAATGACAACACTTTCTGTCATTTAAAACAAACACCACTAAATTTGGCCCGGTATATCTTCAGATTTAGCTATCAATAGGGTTTTAACTTAAATCCAAAAAAACTAAAAAGTGCGCTTATAACAGTAGCCTACCCAAGAAATAAAATTGGCATTTCATTATGTTTTAATAATAATGACAACATTTTCTGTCATTTAAAACAATCAGCCCTAAAATCGGACATGTAGATATCCAGAAATAGGCATCAATAGGGTTAACTTAGAATCAAAAAATCTCAAAAAGTGCCCTTATAAATATTCATGAAATAAAATTGACATTTCATAATTTTTTATTAATAATGAAACATTTTATTTCATTTAAAACTAATAGCACTAAAATCTGACATAGCCTATAGATCTCCAGAAATAGGTATCAATAGGGTTTTCACGTAAACTACAAACAAATAAAAAAAAGTAGAGGCCTACCCTTATTAAAATACACCCATGAAAGAAAAATGACATTTCATAATTTTTTTTATAATTATGACAATATTTTCTGTCATTTTAAACAAACAACACTAAAATTGGCCTGGTAGATCTTCAGAAATAAGATTTTAATAACATAAAACCAAAAAAAATCTCAAAAAGCGCCCTTTTAAATATAACTATGAAATAATATTGGCATTTCATACTTTTTTGATAATAATGATAACATTTTCTGCCATTTAAAACAAACAGCACTAAAATCGGCCCAGTAGATCTTCAGAAATAGCTATCAATAGGATTTTAACATAAAAGCCA
>JAGFPH010000614.1:27351-45090 GCA_018207615.1 Philaenus spumarius | reverse complement strand
GCTATCAATAGGATTTTAACATAAAAGCCAAAAAACTCAAAAAGTGCACTTTTAAATATTCTCATGAAGTAAAATTGACATTTCATAATTTTTTTGATAGTAATGACAACACTTTCTGTCGTTTAAATAAACAGTCACTAATATCGGCCCGGTAGATTTTCAGAAATAGATATCAATAGGGTTACCAAACGTTTAAGGGTGTACAGAATTATTATATTATACAGGCTAAGTAAGATAAGATAGTTTGGGTTTTAACAAAGAAAACAGATGTAGGCTACAGACCATAAATAGGTAGGCCTAGTACTTTTTGTAATGACAACCAGGTTGTTAAGATAATAAACGGTACCAGGAACTGGCACATACTTTCTCACAAACATATTTAAATTATTAAACAGATTCACTGTGACTTGTAGGGTGGGGTAGGAGAGGTGATTTTTTATTAAAGTAGAAGATTAATTAGGGCCTAATAAATATTACTATTATTATCTAGAGAGAAAACTATTCAATCGATTTCGAACAAATTTGCACCACACACATCAATTAGGCCTGTAGTATAGATGCACGAAAAAAGGTTTTGAAAAATTTTGAAAAACAACCCCCTTTATGGCCAAAAAAACCCCAAAAATCTGTTATTATTATTATTAGCTAAACGAGAATTTTTAGAAAGATACGGTTTTTTGAATATGGTAGGGTACATTACAGGCTACAAATAAGCCAAATTCTATCAAAATCGTTAGAGCCGGTTTTTTATAAAAAAATAATAACAGATTTTTTGGGGGTTTTTGGCAAAAAATTGGGTTGTTTTCAAAACCGTTTTTCGTGCATATATACAGGCCTTACTTGACATGTCTGGTGCAAATTTGTTTGAAATCGATCGAATAGTTTTCGCTCTAGCTTTGTATACATGCAGACAGACATTTTGTACAAACCACTTTTTTGGACTCAGGGGGGTCCCAAAACGGATATTTCCACAAAAATCTCAACATCGATTTTTTTTTGCAATCACTAGCCTAGGCTAGGTTTTATTTATTGTGTTGTATCACTATTCGACCCTAGCCTAATATTTTTGCAGACAACAACGTTGTTTTACATTCTACTGTGACTAAATACTATAGGATAGAACCGTTTAGGTCTTTTTTTATTATTATTCTTGCATTTCTGTGGCCAAAGGTTAGCCTAGGGTCGAATAGTAAACTTGCGAAAATAGTCCGAAGTTCTAACTTACAGTCTTTAGTCACACTATAGGTTACGTTTACCTGTATTCAACATTTAACAGTTTAGAATGTGAAACAAGGTTGTTGTCTGCAAAAATATCAGCCGAAGGTCGTATAGTAAATTTAAACCCTTCTTACTTTCCTAAAAAAAAAATATTTCAGCTGATAATACTATTTCAACAAGTAGGTAGGCCTAGTGGGTTTAACTTAACTATTCGACTCTAGCATAATATTTTTGCTGACAACGACGTTTTACATTCTACTGTTAAATGTTGAATATAGGTAAACTAAATAGGTTAGGTTAGAACCTTTTAGGTATTTTTTTATTATTATTTTTGCATTTCTGTTGCCATAGGTTAGTCTAGAGTCGAATAGTAAAGTTGTGCCCAAGTAGTAGTATTCTAAAAGTTCGCCAAGTAGCTAAATAACTTACTTGAAAGTAACTGGCATCATCAATTCCTTCCTTCAATGGCACATTTACAGAATAATATCGTCCACTTTCAGCACCTATTTCATACATATCACCAGTACCAGGAAAAAAGTAGCTTCCATATTTGTGAAATGAGACTGTCATTACACGATCTGTGAGATAAAACGCTTCTTGAACACCATCCCCATGGTGAACATCGATATCAATGTACAACACTCGAGCATGATATTTTAATAGTTCTAAAATTGCAATAACAATATCGTTGACATAGCAAAATCCTGATGCTTCAAACTTCTTTGCATGATGTAAACCTCCTGACCAATTAATAGCAATATCACAACAATTATTGTTTAGTTTTGTTGCACCTTCTAAGGAAGCTCCAGTATACATGGAGCAAAAATCAAACAAACCCTCAAAAACTGGGCAATCATCTCCCACATTAAAATGACTTAAGTATTTTGTATATCCTTGAAGATTCTGTGGTGTAACTCGTTGAAGAAATTCAATATATTCATCTGAATGAAAACGACACATATCATGAGCACTTGCACGATATGGTCTATAAATCTGCATCTTTTTATGTAATCCATAATTAAGAACAAGACTATGAATTACTGACAGCCTGTGCGGTTTCATTGGATGACCAGGACCATAATGAAAATTTCCAACGTGAGGGTCATAAAAGTAAGAAACCTTTTTTGTAGACATAATTATTATAGCTAACAAGGAACAATAAAGGTTAACTTCTTAGACTTGATGAGTTAAAGATTTTATGTGCCATCAATTTTATTGTTTCTAATTTAGTATCACGCACATATTCATAGCTATTTTAGTAACACTGATAATAATAGTTCAAAATATGTTTACAATAATTATTACACATCAAAATTGATTTTTATTTACACAAACAACATTTTGCCAATGATATGGTAAACAAACAACAAATTGAACAAATAAAATGTTAAATTACAAATGCACAGTGTTGACATTTAAAAGCAACTTCCAAAGAGAAATCAGAGAAATGTCTCCATTTGGAATGACAAATCGTTCTGTGTGCTTCACCAATAGATAGTAAAGGTTGCCTCATTCGGGAAATATAAAAAAAAGTGGAGTGGGGCTGTGACGTAGTTGTAGTACAACTAGACACTGATCAAGGTTTTGACTTGTACCGTTGTACGACGAAACATACATCTCCCGTGGTAGCGACGTTTTTGTACTACAAAGACATCATTGGACAGGGGGGGGGCTCGAGTTTGTTTACATGACTATGAGGTAACCTTTACTATCTATTGACCTTGTGCTTCACCATTAGTGAATAGTGTTTCTAAATTCTAATGTAGACAAAATTAAGTGATACAATTTGTATACTGCTATGCAGTACTTATAGTGTGAGAAATTCAATGTAAGACTGCGAAATGCGCAAATCAGAGTATGAGGAAGATTACACAAAGTAATGCAATATTCACTGTGCATCCATCAGTCACACGGAACCTTGTAAAACTATATCCGAAGAGCTATATAAGTCAAATTTTGGTGTTGCCTATTTCCAGAATAAAAACACTTGAAATATATCATTCTCTCAATCCTAAACAGCTGGATTGACACGACACGAGTGTCGATACTAATGAATTATATTTACCACACAAATGCTGATAAACTCTACTCGATCTGAATAAGGTTTTAATTCTATGTACGGATTGTCGAGAAGTGTCCAGGAGAAGTAGGCTACCAGTTTCAAGGTCTCTAGATAGGAAAGGTTACCTCATAGTCATGTAAACAAACTCAAACCCCTCGACCCGTTCCCTGTCCAGTGACGTCATTATAGTATAAAAACACCGCGCTACCATTAAAGATGTATGTTTCGTCGTACAAATCACCTCATTTTTTTAAAAATAGATGTATTAAACTATTTTTGGGGTTGCAGTTTTTTTAAATGATACTTAAGTTACACATTTCAACATTTGTAATTGTAAGAATATATCTTAATCTTTTCAAAAATATTATGTTTATGTCATTAATTTGCAATTTACAATAATAACAAAAGTATAATCATACAAATTTTAATTTATATTTTTACTGACTAAAATGTAAAATAAAAAGCAGTCATTAAAATTGTATTTAATATTTTTTACAGAATAAAAAAGAAAAATTGCAATCACGATAATACATTTTAATCTATATAATAAAAATTAAATGCTATTCGTTGGTAAGCATCACTTGAGAACGGCTGGACCGATTTTGCTATTTTTTGTTTTAAAATGTTCGTAATAGTCCGAATTAGGTTTTTATGAAAATACATTTTTGTGTGGGGTAACGTAAATACAATGTGGGGTAACGTTTTAACTTATTTTTTTTTAAACTAAATGTAACAAATAAAAACTAATGTTTAACTTTAATTTTCTTTCAATTCGTGTGTTCTGTCCGGATGAGCCGAAGTCTCGAAAAAGTGTTGAAATGGGGTTGCTACCCCTATAAAATAAATACAAATTAAACTACCTTCCTACAAGCTGTAAACCTAAAATTATGTAATATTAAGGTATTTTTAAGAGAATACAAAACTATTTGCAATTTGATTATTAAGTCAGTGGGATAACTACCCTTAAAATTAAATTAAGCAATAGGGAAGCATTGCGGGTCGACTAGTTTGTAATAATAAATAAAAATACGATCTAACAAATTTTAATTTATATTTTTTTAAATACTAAAATGAGAAATATTTAGCATGGTAACTACTTATTTGCTAATATGTAATAATAATAAATACGGTATAATAATAATAAACTCACCTATACAATGTTAAATGTTATGGCCTATGTCATCAGTCTTTGAAGCTTTTGAAGTCTAAAACACTTCTAAAACACTTTATATACACTAATTTAGAAAACGTTTAAGTTTAAACAAAAAACACAAGCCGTCAAACATTCACAAATAATGAGTAACGCGTATAAACGTAAACGACAGAGCTTTGATCACTGTCTAGGTATACTAATAACTACGTCACAGCCCCCACTCCACTTTTTTTGATATTTCTCGAATGAGGTAACCTTTCCTATCTAGAGACCTTGACCAGTTTAACGTTTGATTATGATTAGGTTTTAACACTCCAGCGGTCGCGCGGGGTAATTTACTACCCCAGGCGGTTTGTTTTTGTTGCTACTAACAGTTGGCAAGGCTGGGTGACCTAAAACTGCCCGTTACCTTCTTCCTCTCTCTGAACCTATTAGTATTAGTATTAGTTTAGTGCAGTTTCAGCTCTCTTGGAATACTGTTTGTTTGTGCTTTATCGACTTTTTCTACAAGTGCGCCACTTAGGGTACCTAACTTATTACTACCGCGACTAACGGTGTCCATGTTTTTTTTTTTCAACTATTGAGTTTTTAGTGGAATTCTTCTTTTATATTTTCATTCCAAATAAAATGTCTGATCGTGATCGGGACCAATTGAGTAAGTGGTTAGAAAGAATTGGAGAGTGATTGTGAGAGCGTGTTAGGTCCTGAAGATCCCGATGAAGCAGAGGAGGACTTTAATTAAATAAATCCTGTTACAGAAGATGAACATTATTCTTATGACAGTAACGAGGTAAGGATTGGAATAACAAATAATAATAGAAATGATTATTATGGAACAGGATGACAAACCAGTAGCGGTAAGACCTAACGTTGATAGCCGCGAATTTTACATTGGCAAAGATAAAGAACTAGGTGGTGGGGGTACATAACACCGGCTCATAATATAATACCTAACTTTCATATGCCTGGACCTTGAGGTGTTTCTAAAAATGCCAAAACACAGATTCAAACACGGATACTAGAATACACGGTAGAGGCAGTGGCGGCTTGCCCATAAGGGCTCTCAGACGCCGCCCCTCCAAATGATTTGAAAAAGAAACAAATTAAATACCCATTCAATTATAATTATACATCTAATTAACCAAAGTGTTTTTTTCAATCACATACATTGTAAATGTAGGAAAAAAACTTGCAAAAATAGCGCGAGAAGTTTGTATTTGTAGCCGTAGGGCGCTGGCCAGAACGTCCCAATCCATTACCATGCAGTTATATGAATAGTGGTAGTGGTGGGGGCTGCTGGTGCTATGACGCGTCTAAGCTTGTGCCTTATGGAAGGCTTGGGACGGCGTCCGAGCATGCGTAGAGCGACTTATCTAGTGAGTCGGAAAGAAGGATGAACTTCTGGTACAAGCAATATAACTAAAGGTAAGTAATTAGAGTATTTCAGATTTACATATGATAAGTATTTCAGAAACATATGGCATCACAAATTTAATACCTAGATTGCCTTAAAAACTCACTAACATACACAAAATGTTCAAACACCCCGGTGGTGTGTGCCCCCCCAGCATTTTACTCACGAGCCGCCACTGGGTAGAGGTCATGAGTAGGATGCGCAGTAGACTCAAGCGCGAGCGACGTCACTCTGAACCCTTCCTCCCGGCCCGCTGTCTGCCGCCCGTACACTTATATTAAATAGATAAGTAATTAATGAGTCCTGTTTTTGTATTTATAAATTATATATTTTTTTATTTAGGGGAATTTTAAAAGCATTAACTTCTACTGCGACCGTGTTAACATCGGTCATTAAAACGTCTAAACTTGCTAGCTTGTTTTGATGCGATATTTACTTCTGTTGTTTGTTTCCAAATTCTTTGCAATTACCATTTTTATTACAGTGGTTTGACTCTAAACAACTTATTAGATTCAAGTCAATTTGAACTTTGACTATTACGAAATTACATGATTTACATTGTTAAAAGTTTCTTTCGTTTTTAGTTTTTATATATATTAAACATATAAAAAGTTTGTATCAAAAATTTAACTACGAAAAAGCTATGATTTCGTAGTGTTTCTTTATTTAAATTGCCTCCTATATTTTTATTGCTGATTTTAAAAGGTTAAATGGCACATATAAATTAATTATTGCTCTGTGGAGAACAACGTACTGTTTAAGACAACACTCCGTCCCCTCTATTATATAGTAGGCAGAGGTGAGTAGGAAATTAATGTCCAAATTCGTTGTGTATTACAGTAAGAATTTAAAAATAAATGCGTACCTTACATATGTAGATTGAGTTAAAGTAAAATGTATCAGATACATAAACAAGGACAAGTTTGAAACTATTATTTAATGGCACTAAATAAGACCAACTCATTTTTGTCTGGAAAGTGTTCAAATTGAATGACATATATACATGGATAGACAAAATAATAGGTGATTGAGATTATTGTTTTTTTCCTTTTTGTAGAGTAGGTTGAATATTGTAATAATTTAGATTTATTTTTGATCGCCATTTAGTGATAACTATCCTGAAAAACCTCAAATGAGTTTGTATTTTGTGCTTTTGTGATGCATAGTACGTTTGCCAGACACTTATGAAAAGTAAATAATTAATGATTTACTTATCGATTGAGAACATATATTATTTTTGGTTTAAGATAAACTCTGTTAATAATTATTACACTTATTGAACAATTAACTTTAAATATTAACGTATTCATATATAATAATTGCTATCTGCTTGAAATTTACATTTGTGATTTTACAAAAACGTTCCAAATATTAAAATTTTGGAAATTTTATATATTTTATACTATTTTCTTATTATAAAGAATTATATAAACAAAAGATTACAAGAATAGTTTGTAGATGTTAAAAAACTAATAAAACTTTCTTTTTGCTAGCTAAACAAAGAGTTAAGTAGTGGGGGGAAAAACTGAAACTAGAACTATGAAATACATAATAAATAAGTTCAAATAAAAAATATTACAATATAATGTTCATTGAGATTTGAAGCTCACTAAATGGAATATTTTACTAATGTTTGGATAAAGAAGATGTGCATCTGGTGTGTAGAGAGTTTTTGCAGTATTGATTCAAACTATCAATTGAAAACAATTACCAAATGTGTTCTTGGTACGTTTACAATACAATTTCAGACCAATTAACTCAGTTCATTTTAGTTAATATTAGTTTTTTTATGATGGTATTTAAATATTATAATTATTCATTTCTGGGTGTTCTTCTACAAGTAACAAAAGTCAGAAGATATCAATTTGGATGATATAAAAATATACCGGGTGTCCCACGAAGAGGTCCCTATTTTTGAATTGATATGACAGACGTATAGAGCGCGCTACAGACTTGAAATTCTACAGTCGTGACTAACACATATGTAAAATAAATACCCCTGAGTATCAGTTAATTCTGACTGATCCAAACAAAATGGCGGAAAAACAAAAAAACAACAAAATCAGCAATCGTATTTTAAGGGTAAACCTACTTTTATTTAGAATAGGAACAGCTACAGCTGTTTAGACTATTTTAAATCTATCAGCTGACTGCGTGTATCCACAACAATGAACATATTTGGTAATAAACATTGGTATTTATCATTAAGTTGCATTGTAAAGTGTCTTATGTACCATGCAGTTTTCAACTGAGCAAAAAGTGAAATGTTGTTCCTGGGCTATTGCCTTTGAAAATGATTATGAAGCAATAAGGTGATTTAGGGAAAGGTACCCAGGTGTAGTTCCACCGACAAGGAAATCTATTCGTAAGTGGAAGACTATTCTACTAGAAACGGGGTCAATAAAAAAAAAATACCATAGATCCTCCAACATAGAAAATGAAGAAATCGTATGTGCTGCTTTCGTGGAATCTCCAAACACGCCTAATTCAGTAAGAAAGGTGGAATCTGCTACAGGGATACCGAAGTCATCTGTCCAAAGGTATGCCAAAAAGAACAAAATCAAACATTATAAAACTCATTTAGTTCACGGACTGCTTGAAGATGATCCTGACAGACGATTGGAATTTTGTTCGAAAATAATTGAAAAGACTGACGTAGATAGCAAATGGCATGAAGGAATCGTGTTTTCAGATGAAGCTACATTTTATCGAACAGGAACTGTAAACAGACGTAATTGTCATTACTATAACACAAAAAATCCACATATCTTACAAGAAGAGAAATTAAAATCAACAGGTATAACAGTTTGGGCTGCTGTTACCAAGGATGGTGTTTTGTCGTATGACATATCCCGATAAACAATGACTGGAGAAAGGTATGCATCAGTTTTAAGCAATCACATAGCTCCTCATCTTTCTCAGCCTGAGATGAAAGACGTTTTTACTTTCTCCACCCTATACGTAGTATGTGGAGAAAGTATTGTTTTCGTAAAAATGTTCGAATTTGAATTTTCAGTTGAATTATGTTTTGGTGCTCCCAGAACTCCAAAAAATTGTTTAGTGCAATTATCTGTGTTGGTGCTCCATGAACCCAAAAATATTTTTAGTGGAATTTTTTGTTTTGGTGCTCCCTGAACCCAAAAAAGTGTTTTTAGAGTGGTGTCTGTCTGTCAGTCTGTCTGTATGTATACACGACCAGAGAGGACACTATTGGTCCGATTTTCATGAAATTTGGTATGTAGGTACTAAACACTAATATCTCCAGGCGTTTTTTCATTTTTTGGAATTTTTAATTTTTAAGGGTAATTTACCCCTAAAAACCCATAAAAAACGACAAAAATGCAAATTTCTCAAAAACGGCTCTAACGATTTTGATCAAATTTTCAGTATTTATAGTGCTTAAGATGCCAAACAAAATGACACCACCCGCTTTTATCAAAACTTCGGCGTTTTATAATTATGGGGAAATGTTTAAAAATAAACAAGTTTGTGTTGTCAATCTAGCATCGCGGCAGCGGCCGCACAGGGTAGCGAGCATGGCCAGTAATTCAAAGGTCGCGCGATCGAATCCCGCCTGGGGCAATAATTTTTTTATACGATTGACGTAGGTAGAAATTATTTTTTTGTTTTGTTCTAAAAAGTAGTAAATAAAATGATTAAAAACAATATTATTTTGACTACAGTAAAGTTGGGAGAAAGTTTGTGTCAGTTAACTGATACCGTTTATTTTCCAACAGGATGGAGCTCCTCCGCATTATGCTAATGTGGCCAAAGCAGTTTTGGACCAAAATCTTCCTAACCGTTGGATAGGTCGTGGCAGCAGCTTCATGGACTGGCCCCCAAGGTCTCCAGACTTGACTGTTTGTGACTTTTTTCTGTGGGGCTTTTTGAAGGAGAAGGTTTATTGTCATAACATTGCGACAGACGATGAACTAATGAGGTTGATCGAAGAGGAACTGTTGTTGATACCTCAAGAGTTGTTCAGCAAAGCGTATGACTGTTTTCTATTTCGTTGTCATCAGTGCATTGCGATCGATGGACATCAGTTTGAATAAGGTTTATGGATCAAATAGATTTAATTTATTTATGAGTTACTTATATCTTTAACTCCCTAACGTTGTTTAGTGCTTAGTAACATCGTTAAATTTCAATAATTATGTTGTAACACTTAAGCAAATAAAACTATTTTAACGAAAAGGTACTATTTCTTTGATATCCCGCCATTTTGTCCTAATGTGTCAGAATTAACTGATACTCAGGTGTATTTCTTTTACATATGTGTATGTTAGGACTGTTGAGTTTCAGGTTTGTAGAGTGTTCGGTGCATCTAATATATTAATTCAAAAATAGGGACCTCTTCGTGGGACACCCGGTACATAAATTGATTATATATATATATGAGTGAATTGGTTATATGTACTGTACTTACTCATGTAAAACAATATTTTATTTCTTTTATTATTAATTAATTTACGAAATATTTTCCACAATTTTAATAATTAATTTGCTGATAAGAAACTATTATTGATATATAAACAAACTTTTTCAGAAAATGAGATCTACATTGCTCTTAATATTATTTAACCATGACAGATCTGCGATCATAATATTCAACTAGTTTTCTTGTAAAATTTTCTTCGAAATACAGGGTGCGGCAGAACCAGCTAGCAGTTTTGAGGAGAAAAAAATGCCATATATAGAGAGAAATAAAAAAATTTAATTAGTAGAACATACCATTTTACATTTATTTAGTTTAAAAAAATTATGTCTTCAAGATGGCGGCCGTTAGCATCAATACATTGTTTTAGACGATCTCTGAAGTTTCGAGCAGCTCTTGCACACATATCCGGAGGTATGGCGTTCACTTCTTCAATAATCCGCTCTCTTAGCTCTGGTAGGGTGTGTGGGCGACTTTTGAACACCTTTTCCTTCAGATATCCCCAAAGAAAGTAATCGCAAATACTCAAATCGGGTGACCGCGCAGGCCATTCGACATCACCCCTCAAAGAGACGAGGCGTCCCGGAAACATTTCTCTCAAAACACAAAGTGAAATTCGAGCTGTGTGAGCCGTAGCTCCGTCCAGTTGGAACCAAAAGTCCCCCAATCCATGTTCTTCAACAATCTCGTCAATTCTGGGTTGCAGAAAATTTTGCAACATTTAAACGTAACGTGTGGAATTCACGGTAACGGTTACGCCTTCCTTCTCAAAAAAAGTACGGGCCTATCACACCAAATAGCGATACGGCGCACCACACTGTCAATTTAGGAGAATGTTGTGGTCTTTCTTGAGTAATTCTGGGGTTATGTTCAGCCCAGTAGCGAAAATTCTGTTTATTCACGTATCCACTTAGGTGAAAATGTGTCTCGTCGCTACTGAAGAACGCTGCATTCGGATGGATCTGTGCAAGCATTTGCTCACACAGATTTTGACGCTTGGCATAGTCTGCTGGGCGCAATTCTTGAGCAATCATTATTTTGAAGGGATGGAACTTCAAATCGAACTGCAGAATTCTTCTCAAACTGCGGTCTGAAATCCCCAATGCAACAGCATGTTTTCGTGCAGAACGCATCGGTGATTGTTGAACTGCTGTTCTCACCCGCTGCACATTTTCTGGTGTTCTTATGGATATGCGTCTGCTATGTGTATGTGTTCTTAGTGTGCTACCAGTTTCCTCCAACTGTTGAACCCAGGACCGAATCGTGGTTGCATTAGGAACGGCATTGTTGCGCGTAATATTGAACCGTCGCCGAAATGCTCGTTGTGTAGCGATCACAGATCTGTTGTTTTCATAATACGCCCGTACGGCAAACCCACGATGTGCACTGGTCCAAACCATGTTGGCTACTGAAATGGGATTGCCAACGGAACAACAACAGACTATGCGCAACTTCCTACCCCCACCACAGCCCGAGTGGTAATCGATAGAAACTGCTTAGTCGGTTTTGCCGCACCCTGTATTACCTTGGTTTTACAAGGTGTTGGTTGGAGACTGAGACTGGTAAAACATTTATTTCAGAAACAATTACATGTGTAGCGAACCGCTACTTCTTCAAGTTATCGTTTACGCTATCTGTATTGTAAATATTATAATATTTGTTATAGAACCAAATGTAAATAAAACATTCGAAGGGTGAGAGAGAGATGATGCAATACGGGTAGGGGTTAATGCGCGCGCAACTCGCCCCACTCCTTGAGTTACTCTAAAAAACAGGCTGCTATGCTTAGCAACCTCATTCTGTTTCACAGAGTCGTCTGTACAACATATCTCTCTCTCTCTCTCTCTCCACGCTACCTATCTAACAAAAACTCTTGTTAATTCTTTACTCCTGGCAAAACTTCCTATACATTTCCTCACTCGTTATCTGGAGGCTGATCCCTCCAGGACGAGTCCTTCCTACTGTGATCTGTTAGCTGATCCCGGCAGCACGGTCTACTTTCCTCGTTATCTGGGGGCTGATCCCCCCAGGACGATCATTCCTTCCAAGTCTTTTATGAATACGTATATTGTCGCAGCCCTTCTGTAAGGACCCTCAGGCTTAACCTAACAAACCAGCAAAGTTACGACAATTGGTGACCCCGACGTGATCTACAAGACAATACGATGCCGCAAAATCCACAAGCGGAGGCAGCTGCAGATCCAGTTGCTGCGGTCAACTTTCAAGCACGCCTACCACCATTCTGGGAGGCAGATCCAACGTTATGGTTCATACAAATAGAGGCCGTATTTAACACGAATAGAGTCATCGCAGAAGATAGAAGGTTCCAAGTCGTCATCAGCCATCTACCTTACAAGATCCTCTCGCAAGTCGCCGACTTGGCAAGAGAACGAGGGACCAACCCTTACACTACTTTAAAGGAGAGGCTGATCACAACTTTCAGCCAGAGTCAAGAACGCCGCATCCTACGCGTGTTAGAAGATACTCAATTAGGAGACTTGAAACCATCACAACTTTTACGCGAGATGCAAAGCCTAGCGTCTAATGCATTGACCAACGAAGTTCTGAAAACTATCTGGCTCAGGGCGTTACCAGTCCATGTCAAAGGGATTCTAGCCGCAATCTCGGAGGATAGTCTCGGACAACTCGCCAGGATAGGCGACAAGGTTACGGAAGTCAACATGGTCAGCGCAGTCTCGACAAGACCTAGTACAAGCACCAGCACCTCACTGGAGAGCCTCATAAGTGAAGTACGGAGCTTACGACGGGACATGACTACATTGGCAGCCCAAAGGAAGTCACGTGACCCAACGCCAAGACGCCGTGCATCATCAGTGGTGCGAAGCAAGAAACCTACTACACAAGGACTCTGCTTTTATCACCAACGATTTGGAGCTCAAGCAAAGAAATGTCGGAAGCTCTGCTCTTGGAAACCGAAAACGCCTACAGAGGAGTTAAACTAGAGTCAGCGACAGCCAAGACGGAACCCGTCGCTGGAACACCTTACCGCCGTCTTTTCGTTACAGACCGTCAGACAGGGGAAGGATTCCTTATAGACACCGGTACAGCCGTTTCCATCTTGCCCAACCGGAAAAAAACAGGCAAACCGTCCACCGAATATTTCTTATATGCCGCCAATGGGACACGTATAAATACGTATGGCTCGATACACAGAAAGCTAGACTTCGGAGTGAGACGCCTTTTTCCATGGACATTCATAGTTGCGGATGTTCATCACGCCATTATAGGAGCCGACTTCCTCACCAAGCTAAACATACTAGTCGACATGACTAGGAAGCGCTTGATCGACCGAACTACGAGTCTCGAAATCACAGGAAGAGTCAGCCACACAGGTCCACTACACCTTTCAGTAGTACCCCACGGCACCAGGTTCGAACATCTTCTACAAGAGTATTCCGATATACTTAGGCCCACTCCAATCGCAACAGCAACGTCAACCTACGTCAGGCACTACATAGAAACAAAAGGACCACCGGTACACACTAAAGTACGACGACTGCAACCTGCAGCATACCAAGCGGCGTAGTTGGAATTCCAGCGAATGATGGAAGCGGGGATCTGTCGCCCATCCAAGAGTCCTTGGTCCAGTCCTTTGCACTTGGTGTATAAAAAAGATGGAACTATCCGCCCATGTGGAGACTATCGTCAGCTGAATGCCAGAACGCTACCTGATAGGTATGGAGTTCCCAACCTCCACGATTTTACTAATCAGCTACACAACACCACGATCTAATCAGTCCTTGACATCGATCGGGCCTATCATCACATCCCTGTAGCACCCGAAGATATTGCCAAAACACCATATTATTACGCCATTTGGACTCTTCGAATTTCAGAGGATGACTTTCGGATTACGAATTGCCGCTCAAAGCTTCCAAAGATTCATGGATCATGTCTTCAGGGATCTTCCTTTTGTTTTCATCTATATAGACATCTTGATAGCAAGCAAAGATTCCACTGAACATGAAACCCATATACGAGAAGTATTTCGACGCCTCAAGAACAATGGTTTAACACTAAAACTCAGCAAGTGCACCCTTGGACAGCCACAGGTCCTATTCTTAGGATACCATGTCTCGCCAAAAGGGATATCTCCGTTACAAGATAAGGTTCAGACCATCGTAGAGATGGCTAGACCAGCTACAGTAAAGGAACTACGACGTTTTTTGGTAATGGTAAAATTTTACAGAAAATGCCTACCTCACGCCGCCCACAAACAGCACGAATTAAATAAATATCTGCATGGCGCAAAGAAGAACGATCGCTCTCCTTTGACATGGACCGAATCAGCGATTCAAGCCTATGAGGCCACGAAGAAGGCACTCGCAGTCGCCGGACGTCTGGCACACCCGTCACGAAACGCACAGTTGTTTCTAGCCTGCGATGCCAGCAATACTGGAATGGGGGCCGCTCTACAACAAGAGGAAGGAAGCAAAATCCAGCCACTTGGATTTTTTTCAAAAATGTTTAACAGCGCTCAAACCAACTATAGCACTTACGACAAGGAATTGCTAGCCGTCTTTGAAGCCATACGACACTTCCGTCCGCAATTGGAGGGCCGACCCTTCATAGTCTTAACAGACCACAAGCCTTTGATACACGCGCTAAAGCAGACAGCAAAAACCGCCTGTCCTAGAAGATTACGCCAACTTAATTTCATTTCACAATTCACGACCGACATAAGATATCAGCAAGGTTCCGAAAACGTAGTGGCAGATGCACTATCCAGAATTGAAAACATTTGCGTTCCAGACAACCTCGACACTCTAGCAGCCGCCCAAGAAGAAGACCAGGAGATCAAAAGTTTGTTACAACAGAATAACTTGCGTCTACCAGGAACGAATATCAAATTGTTTTGCGAAAACTCTACACGGCAGCCTAGACCTTATGTACCCAAGAAACTAAGAGAGACTGTCTATAACCGTTTGCATAACCTCAGCCACTCAGGCATCAGAGCGACCCGTCAACTGGTGACGCAACGTTTCTTTTGGCCAGGAATGAACCAAGACATAGGAATCTGGGCACGAAACTGCATACCCTGCCAACAAGCTAAGATTCATCGCCATACAGTCACACCATTAGGTGAATTCCAAGCTGCAGCACGGTTGGAACACGTACACATCGACCTAGTGGGCCCCTTACCACCGTCAGAAGGCAAGCGATATTTGCTCACGATGATAGATAGAACCACACATTGGCCAGAAGCAGTTCCACTAAACAAAATAGAAGCTTATACGGTAGCAAACGCGTTTTACGCAAACTGGATCTCACGTTTTGGTGTACCATTACGTATCACCACAGACCAAGGCAGACAATTCGAGTCACAGCTATTTGCAACACTCACACGTCTTTTTGGGATATCACGGATCCGAACGACGGCGTACCATCCAGAAAGCAATGGACGCATTGAACGTTGGCACAGAACGCTCAAAACTGCCCTCAAAACTCACTTGGAGGAGCCGCAATGGACGAAGTCACTAACAACTATATTACTGGGTCTACGAACAGCATTACGTTAGGACGAAAAAACTAATGCAGCAGAATTGTTATACGGACAGTCATTAAGATTGCCCGGAGAATTTTTTACGCCCGCAAAGAATATATATAAAAAATACCGATTCATATTTGCAGCCATTACGAGAAGCTATGGCACAGATTAGAAACGAGAATAAGGAACCCACAAAGCGAAAAACTTTTATAAGCAAGGACTTAGCACATAGTACACACGTTTGTTTTAAAGAAGAAAGTCCACGAGCATTACAACCACCATACAAAGGCCCTTTCAAAGTAATTGAACGAAGTGACAAAACGATACAAATTCAATTACCCGACAGAACGATGAGAACCTCATTAGACAAAGTAAAGCCAGCCTATATATTGACACAAGAAAATGCAATCAAGCCAAAACAATCACGCTATTCAGCTCCCGGAAATCTACAACCTTCATCTCCGGCAGCGACGCCGGATACGCCAGAACACAACAAAGGGGGCGCAACAAACCCATTATAAGACCAGGTATGGGCGCAGGATTAAAAGGCCAGTCCGTTTTAGAATTTAATCAAAATGTCACAACGATTGCCTCGCCTAAACAAACATCCCTTATTGACACTACAATACAGGATTGTTTACAAGTAAATATTGAGCAGCCAAACACGAGCCTGGATGCGGAATGGTGCGCAATGGAGCCATGCACCACAGAGGGAAACACCTTCATAAGGAGAGTCCAACTCGCGCCAACTAGGGCGGAAGTATGTAGCGAACCGCTACTTCTTCAAGTTATCGTTTACGCTATCTGTATTGTAAATATTATAATATTTGTTATAGAACCAAATGTAAATCAAACATTCGAAGGGTGAGAAAGAGATAATGCAATACGGGTAGGGGTTAATGCGCGCGCAACCCGCCCCACTCCTTGAGTTACGCTATAAACAGGCTGCTATGCTTAGCAACCTCATTCTGTTTCACAGAGTCGCCTGAACAACATATATATATCTCTCTCTCTCTCTCTCTCTCCACGCTACCTATCTAACAAAAACTCTTGTAATTCTTTACTCTTGGCAAAACTTCCTATACATTTCCTCACTCGTTATCTGGAGGCTGATCCCTACAGGACGAGTCCTTCCTACTGTGATCTGTCGGCTGATCCCGGCAGCACAGTCTGCTCCATTCGTTATCTGGAGGCTGATCCCGGCAGCACAGTCTAATCCCTTCGTTATCTGGAGGCTGATCCCTCCAGGACGAGTCCTTCCTACTGTGATCTGTCGGCTGATCCTGGCAGCACGGTCTACTTTCCTCGTTATCTGGGGGCTGATCCCCCCAGGACGATCATTCCTTCCAAGTCTTTTATGAATACGCATATTGTCGTAGCCCTTCTGTAAGGACCCTCAGGCTTAACCTAACAAACCATCAAAGTTACGACAACATGTAAAATATTTTTTTTTAAATATCTAGTGGGGAAGACTGATGAAGGTGGTTGGAGCAGATACGAGCTCTCATGGACGAATGGAGGTATTTATTTACTTTACCTTGTCAATCCGAACTACTATAAACACACAATCCTGAAGTTTTTTCTTAATAAATATAGTATTTATACACTTCACTGATACCGGGAAACCAATATTTAACCATCTTCAACATTTACAATATTAAAAACTTTCAAATCAAAAGTTCGTTATGGACATTTACATTGTAAAGTGCCGACATGTTTTTCTTACCGTCCTGCCAGCGTTGCCGGATTGTTCTTGTTCTTTTTTGTGTAGAAACGAACGGTTTAGGCAACTCATTCTAACTATAAATAGTGTGATAATACGACGAAATATTATAATTATATAAATATTATAATCATACTGTTATCGGCAAAATACTGTGACTAAACAGTTTAGGTAAGTCCTCTAGTTTTTTTTAATTCTAATTATATAAAGTGATAATACGAC
>JAGFPH010000614.1:16957-27251 GCA_018207615.1 Philaenus spumarius | reverse complement strand
TACAAATATTATAATCATACTGTTATCGGCAAAATACTGTGACTAAACAGTTTAGGTAAGTCCTTTAGTTTTTTTTTAATTCTAATTATATAAAGTGATAATACGACTAAATATTATAATTATATAAATATAATCATACTGTTATCGGCAAAATACTGTGACTAAACAGTTTAGGTAAGTCCTCTAGTTTTTATTTTAATTCTAATTATATAAAGTGATAATACGACGAAATATTATAATTATACAAATATTATAATCATACTGTTATCGGCAAAATACTGTGACTAAACAGTTTAGGTAAGTCCTCTAGTTTTTTTTTAATTCTAATTATATAAAGTGATAATACGACGAAATATTATGAGGCAACCTTTACTATCTAGTTACCTTGATTTATACACACCTTATTCAGTACAATAACCTATTGTTCGATTTGGCAACGTTGATTAATTTCCATTTTAAATACACAGTTAAACTGTACTTTCTATTGTTCGATGCATTTGTTTACGTAATTATGTTTGTTACATTATTTTCACATTTTGTTGCTTTGTGGATACTTTTGGGGTTAATATTGTTTAGTTTATTTAATTCTTACATGTTTGGCGTATGTGAAGTGATTTATTTTGTTATAATTACGTCAAATATCGCGGAAAAGTCGAAACTTAACCTATACAATTTCAAGTTTTATTTCTTTCATAACTCCTACAAATATTATTTCCCAGAAAAATTTTTGTTGTTTCAACAATCAGTTAGATGTGTTCTTTCATGTTATATCAAATTCCCTTAGAAATCGTTTGACAAGGTAAACTACATTTTTACCCGAATGGATTGTTAAAATATAAAAAATATAAATTGTATCTGAAATGAATAAATGGTCAACTTATACTCCGTGATAAGTATAAACGAATTACATATTTATAAATGTTACGGTTTAGGTCAAACATGATCAAACTTTGCATTGAATAAAAAAATCGTTTAAAATT
This sequence comes from Philaenus spumarius, assembly GCA_018207615.1. Classification (NCBI taxonomy): domain Eukaryota; kingdom Metazoa; phylum Arthropoda; class Insecta; order Hemiptera; family Aphrophoridae; genus Philaenus; species Philaenus spumarius. The sequence goes on along the minus strand of JAGFPH010000614.1, from coordinate 26,271 downwards.
TGTGCAGACGGGAATTCATCTAACTCTAGTGATTATTACACAAAACTTAAGAGTAACGGAATGGTTAGGGCACTTTTAATATGAATAAATGTATATACCGATATAAAATCGTACTGGCCTGCAAAATTATACTTTCGTCCCTAAGTATTAAAAATATCTAACGAAATTAAAGGCTGCAGGTTACGCGTTTAGTGTTCGAATAGCGAATGACATTGTGGACTGTGGAGTCTGTATACAGTGCGGTAAGGCGGAGGGTCCATGGTGACGTCACGTTTCCGAGCCGGGCGGCTGGGACCTGCGCGTGACCCCTACCGTGTATTCTAGTATCCGTAGATTCACAGCTTTAAGTGCATTTTCGATTATATAAATAAAATTGCTACTTATACCCTTGATTATACATACAGATATCCCCACCTTATGGACTATACGGTGAGAGAATACGCCAGCGCTTTCTGGGCAAAACTAATTGTACTTCTTCAATTTATTGCTATTATTTCACTGGTAATGTGCTGCCCACTAATGTTCTAAATTTAAAGGAGCATTGCTTTTAACGAAAAGAGAGAGTAAATCGAGGTAAAACAGACCTTGGAGCTTGAAGGTATGCACTGTATGCAGTTAAGTCTACATCTACAGAAAGTAATCTTCCTGTAACAAGTGGGGATTGTGAGATCAGTTAGTTTATTTCTTAAAGCTGAAAGCATAACATCTCTCCTTCCAAACCCAAACAACATTTTATCGTGTCTATTTAAATTCTAAATATGTACCGTATCTGAGGAAAAACTGAATGTAGCATGCACTTATGTATTTTGGTAAGACTAACTTTAAACAAAATACATAATACCTAATTATGTTTTAATGTAACATTTTGTAACACAGTACTGTTATGAAAAACCGTTATAACAATAATATTTCGAACACATTAAATTTAAAATTAGGTATTAAACATAAGTTCTGTAAGGAAAGTTTTCCTTTCCTATTTAATTTCACAAACATATAAATTAAAATAAAGATAATTAATAGATATTGAAATATTTTTTTGTGATTAAAAGTTGCTAAGACTAGGTATCCTTTCCGATTGACCGATTATATCTATCAGATTACCAATATTCATGATTTACTAGGAGAGACCACTGCGTGCACCGCACGCCAACCCCTGATGGAACCTTCTAAAAACATACGTTATGTTTTATTTATAATAAAGGTGTAGGGTTATTAATAACCTCAAAACTAAGATGGTAAATCCTGTTAAATGTTCAAATCAAATTAGTTCGTATATTTTATAACAACAGTTATAATAAAGGTTAAAGGAACCAGTATGTCTCAGGTGTACACTTAATCAAAAACCTAACCAAAAAGTTACTCTCTATCAACTACCGTAGGTTTATTATTAATAAATAGGTCTAATAAATCCCAATTAATTACGTGAAAAAGTTGAATTTCGTTACTTTACAACCGAAATTGGTTGAATTTCGACCATGATATACTAATTTTAATAAATTAATGTACAAAGAATAAAAAAATCGAGGAAAAACTTTTCATGTTTTGAAAATTAAAAGAATGTTTGTTGAAGTTATACTTCTTTGCGCCCGTTGTAATCGGGATGGGGTGTCGGTCGATCAATCCGGAAAGTGCCTTTTTATACTTTTCTTCGTATATTCGTATACTTTCCTGTACTTCAAAACGTCAGATTGATTTGAAACTTTGCACATTTATCAAGGACCGATGGCAATGCAATATAAATTTTGTTGGTTGTAGTAAGTGAGTACTGATCATGGTCCACTGAACACGTTTTGGCAGTCATTAAAAATTTTATATACAGGGTGATTCACGACGATATGCAGAAACTTCCCGGGAGCTCATTCATTTTGTTGGGTGTAGTAAGTGAGCACTGATCATGGTCCCCAGACTAACTGTGACCAACCAAACAGATGCAACGATGGTATTCATAAGCGTATGTATAGAAGGAAAAAATGGGATATTAATTTTAAAATATGCCTTCAGTGTTGGTTAGTGCTTTTATAAAAGAATAGGCTATCATCTACAAAATAGTAGGGCTACTCTAATTTACGAATAGTTTTTCCCAAAATATATTAAATCAATAGTAGGTCTACCCGTCTATACCATTGGATGGCCAAAGAAGTACAACTTCCACCATCTAGCCCGACGCAGACCCAATTTTGTTTTTAATTAGCTTACCCAGTGGCGGATCTACCATTTGGGCTAACGGGCTTAAGGCCCCCTTGGGCCCCTAAACTTACACTAGATAAAACAGGCTCACGGCAAAACAAAATAATAATAATATATATATATATATATATATATATACATAAAACAATTTTAAAAAACTGAAAATTAATAAATTTTCGTGCGGTAGTGTGGTCTACATTACTTTAAATGGACGGGTTTTGTTACTTTTCATTTTACCGTATAATTTAAACGGTAAAACTAATGAAAAGATGGAACACTTTTTCAAGACTTCGGCTCGTCTGGACAGAAGACACTAATTGAAACTCGACTTTTTAACTCTCAAAATTGGTTTTCCCGTACCCAAAAACATATGAAACGATACCCCACACAGAATTTTCAAAATGTTGACCAAAAGACGTGACTCCGATGCGCTACAACTCACACTAGAAAACTCAAAAACTCGTAGGTACCATCAGAGGTTTCCTACGATGTCTATGAGTGCTTATAATTATCGTGTACGGTATAGTACAGGAAAACAGACACACAAAAAATTGCCGCATGATTTCAATACTTCGGTATTGTAATACGAGCTGAAGTAATTAATAACTTGATTGTTATGTACTTTTATGTAATTGTTTATTGTTTCTACATTTTTTTATTAGTTCAAATTGTTGCAATAGTAATGAATAATGGATGTAAATTCATTCAAAAGACATGTGTTGATTCAGACCAGGCTTGTTATAAGCACGCTCTCCTTAAAACGAAGAACTTAACCGAAAACGAACCATTGTTAATAATTTACACTATTTCCTACAATTTAGAACTGAACACTGCCGTCAAGTCATGGAGCTCATGTCATCTCACGTCACGGGCTAAAAGTGTGTGATGTTGTTTTGAATGGTATTTCAATGGACTAGAATTACTGTACATTGTTGTCACCTCACATCACGGGCATAACGTCACGGTCACGGATTTCACTCGTGAACTAACGTGACAAAAATCTCTGCCCACACACTTTCGGGAGACGTGAGCCTGAGCTCACGTATTTTCCAAATCATTTCAGTTTAGTTAAACTATTTTGCAATAATTAGAAATACAAAAACATTAGGCCTATTTTGTAAAAATTGGTATGCATATAATACGTTATTACGTCATATCAAAAGAAAGTTAAAAATATTATATTTTATTTGCTTTTCATTTCATATGGATAAATCAAATGGTTCAGAAGATACTATTATTACTAAACTAGTAAACCCCGTGAAAAATCACAGGCTGATTAATTAGATACCGGTACACATCAGAAATACACAATTTAAAAAACAAACTATTTACAAACAGCATTAAAGCCTACTTATCTAGGCCTACTCAAACATAACCCTAATTTATTTAACTATATATGTTGTGTTTGTACATAATTTCTGTACTTATTCATTTTAATTTTAAATGGATAATTTATAAATTCCCCTCCCCATTGATAGTAAATTACTAATTTATTAAACTATGTTGTGTTTGTAAATAATTTATGCACATATTAATTATTTTAATGCATAAGCTACCACCCCTATTGATAGTAAATTACTATTTTATTTAACTACTAGCTGACCCGTACGGCGTTGCCCTTGGTTGTTGGTACTGTATTTTCGGTCTTTTTGACGTAATTGTAATTCTTTTTAAGTGTTCGTTGAATAGGTACCTGTGCGTATCCTACTGTGGTCATGAAAAAAAGTCTACGCTATTTAGGAAAGCACTGAAAATTGTTTTCCTGTAAACTACTATCTAACATGAAAAAGCTTTAAATATATCGTTTTAATTTATAGTTTTTACTAAGTTTGACTTTCACTTAATTTCATTGACAATGTTGCGAGCACCTACGGCCTTAGAGGAAGCTACGTACCAAATTTCATTCCAATTCGTTCTTATAGGGATTTTTAGTAACTTTGACCCCCTCCCCAAACCACCCTAAAATTTCGAATTTCTTTTAACCCTTTCTTAGCGAGAGTTTAAATTAGCTAGGGGTCGTAGAAAAGATATTTGAATCACTTTGTAACATCCGCGTTAATTTAGGATGTAACAAACTGGTTCAAATAGAGTTTGTAATTTTAAATGTATAGGCCTAATTAGTATAAGATATATATTGTTTAGTATTTAAATATACAATATACAGTATATATCAAAATAAAGCTACGAATGTGATATTTAACTGGCATTTAGTTTAATTCAGATGGTTTGTTTAGTTTTCAATAAAATATGTTTAAACTCGTGTATGTTTATGGTTATGCATGGTATCAAATAATTTGTTTGTTATTATTATTATTGATTGCGAAAATATGTTTTGAAAAGTATTAAAAACTTCATAGTTATGATATATTTTATATAAACAATAGGTCTATTTTAAGCAGCATATCTCTAAGTAGGCCTATATAGATATTTAATAACCAATGTTTGAGTTGAATTATAATTCTGTAAGCATTTTTATTTGTGTTTGTTCATAGTTTTTCAATCTAACCTTAAAAAGCTGTTGGTTTTGAAGAGTATTAAAGTGATTATAAATTTGCTAAGTAATGTTGCTATGGTAATACATGTAAACAAACATAAGCTTTTTATACGAACAGCTGTTTTTGTGAGCTATGGTTTTGAGTTCATACAATAAATGCTGTTCAGTTTCTTCCAAATTCAAATTTGAAACTTTTTCGGGAAACTTTTCAAACTTTTCTTTACGTATAAACCTTCTATGAACTACTACAAACATTTTAAGACCAAAAATAGCCAAATCGGTCCAGCCGTTCTCGAGTTTAAGCGAGACTAACGAACAGCAATTCAATTTTATATATAGAGATGTTGTGTTTGTAAATAATTTTTGTAAATATTCATTTATTAATTGCTTAATTTATAAGTTACCCCCCTCCTATTGATAGTAAATTACTATTTTATTTAACTATGTATGTTTTGTTTTTAAATAATTTCTGTACACATTAATTTTAACACTTTGTAATGTCTCAAATCTCAGTAATACAAAAACATTCATTTCTAACAGTGTAGTATTATAGCCAAGAGAACCTTATGTCAATATAACCAAAGTAGTCATGGCGAGAGGATAGCCGTAACATGGGCTCTTATGGGACTACGATTGAGCCAATCAGAGAGCCGCATTTGGTCACGTGACCCTGGGTGTGGGGGTGGTGGTGGCTGTGGGGGTGGGTTTTTTACCTCTCCGCCATTTTGTTTTCGCCATTTTGTTGCCGCCATCTTTTTTTTGTAATAATTATAAAATTGAATGTCCGTCTTTGACGGGAGCGTCGTTGTTTTGTGTCGTCATCTTTGTTGGATATGGAAAGCGTCGTTGTTGTGCGTCGTCATACATGGGAAGCGTCGTCGGACATGGAAAGCGTCGTTGTTGTGAGTCGCCATACATGGAAAGCGTCGTCTTCGCTGTCGGACATGGGAAGCGTCGACGTTGTGCGTCGCCATATTTGTGGAAACGTCGTTGTTGTGCGTCGACCTCGTCATCTTCGTCGGACATCTCCTATATGTACAGGGTGTTCCAAAACGTCCTGGTGATCGGAAAGATGTGTATCCTCGATGTTAAACGACGTCGCTACTTTTATAATCGGTCGTCACCTAATTCGCCATCTTATCGATATATTACAGCCTATACAGGGTGTTCCAAAACGCCAGGGTGATCGGAAAAATTTGTATGTGCATTGTTAAACGACGTTGCTAAATTTACAATCCGTCGCCACCTAGTTCGCCATCTTGTCGATATACCGCAACCTATACAGGGTGTTCCAAATCGCCTTTGTGATCGGAAAGATGTGTATGTGCATTGTTAAACGACGGCGTTAAATTTACAATCAGTCACCACCTAGTTCGCAATTTTGTCGGTATATTACAGCCTATACAGGGTGTTCTAAAACGTCTGGGTGATCGGAAAAATTTGTATGTGCATTGTATCCTCGATGTTAAACGACGTTGCCAAATTTACAATCCGTCGTCACCTAGTTCGCCATATTGTCGATATATCGCAGCCTTTACAGGGTGTTCCAAAACGACTGGGTGATCGGAAAGATGTGTTTGTGCATTGTATCCTCGATGATAAACGACGACGGTAAATTTACAATCCGTCCTCATCTTATCGCAGCCATTGTCACAGCCTCCTATATGTACAGGGTGGTCCAAAACGACTGGGTGATCGGAAAAATTTGTATGTGCATTGTATGCTCGATGTTAAAAGGCGACGTTAAATTTACAATCCATCGCCACCTAATTCGCCATCTTGCTGAGATATCGCAGCCTCCTATACAGGGTGTTCCAAAACGACTGGGTGATCGGAAAAATTTGTATGTACATTGTATTCTCGATGTTAAACGACGACGCTACTTTTATAATCCGTCGCCATCTTTTCGCAGCCATTTTCGCAGCCTCCTATATATACAGGGTGCTCCAAAATTCGTAAAAGCGATCATATTTAATTTATACGAACAATATAATGCAATTTTAAAAGATAAAACGGAGTTATCTTAACCTAGTTAGCGCGTGTGAGGGTGTGTGAGTAACACGTAACTTCTATATACAGGGTGTTCCAAATTCTTAAAAGCGATATAATTTATACAAGCAATATGACGTAATATTAAAAGGTATCGACAAGTTATCTCACCCCGGTTAATATGTGTGTAACACTTTTCTCCTATATACAGGATCCCCAAAATTCTTAAAAGTGATATTATTTTTATACGAACAATAGAGTGTATTATTAAAAAGTATCGACAATTTAAGTTATATTTAACCTGTTAGCGTTGAGTGTGTGTAACACTTTTCTGCTATATACAGGGTGCCCCAAAATACTTAATTGTGGTAATATTAAAAGGTATAGGTAATCTAAGTTATCTTAACCCTTGTGTGTGTTTGTATAGGCATATATGTTGTTCATCGGTCAGACCATAACAGTAAATATTAACATAGAATAATATAATGTGTGATCAAACATATAACAATGTGTTGTAGAGTATGAGAAAATGATATAAACCGAACTTAACCAATCGAACTTTCGTAATATAACTTAACAAAACTTAATCCAAAAATTATTATAGTGTATCGTAAAAAATGAACCCGAACTTAACCGAGCTTAAACGAACTCCCAAAATTGTTATAGTGTATAGTAAAAACATATAACACACGGCATGGTCGAACAAGGATTGATTCGGATCGCTATAAAGTATTATGTACAAGTAACTTATAGAGAAAGGTATTATGACGATCTGCCAGTAGAAACACCCAAACATAACTGAGGGTAACCGATCTGTAAACATAGCATTATTTAAGCACGAAGCTATGTTGTTAATAATTAACCATGCCTAATCAGCAAACAATAACCAAGATACCTTTATTGTTAACTAACATAACAAAACCACTATGATTAGGTTAACCCTACCTAAGCCGTAAACCTTAACGTGGAAACCTATGTTTCTACTAACATGGACAGGCATTGTTTTTATAGGAGTCTATATCGTAAACAAACCTAAGACGTAATGTTATGCAACGTAGTAAGTATCTACGAAAAACCACAACAGCAATTGTTTTTATAGGAGTCTATATCGTAAACTAACCTAAGACGTAATGTTGTGCAACGCAGTAAGTGTCTACGAAAAATAATTTACCTATATTTTTCTAACCTAAAAAGCACAACAGCAATTGTTTTTATAGGAGTCTATGTCGTAAACTAACCTAAGACGTAATGTTGTGCAACGTAGTAAGTTTCTACGAAACCTAGTCGACCTTTATTGTTAACTAACCAAGCCCAAACAACAAATATTAAACTAGTAGACCAGGATGTTAATAATTAACCTAAGTAGCGAACATTACTTATTAAAATCTACAACAAGCTCGTTTGCCAGATAACGAGTCACGGCGTTAACAAACAAATTGGCAAGCACATTGTGGATTTCGTCAACTGTCCAGACTCCAGATTAAGACATACTTTTGAGTCCCCACTAGGTAAGGAGCACGGCATTACAAGACTGGAGGCTACGATCTACAACGGTAGCGGCTACCAGCCTCTGGACTACGGTGTAATGCTTCTGGAAGACAGCAAAATTTATTTCCAGGAAGCCCCGTTTTACTCTGTTGCCATTCCAAAAATGTGGACGAAATTAGCTGGCAGTCTCCAGAACAGTTGCTGTGTAGTGTACAATAATCTTTTACAATATGCTTACTGGGGAAACATTAACGCGAGGAAGTTAACTGGAGTGCAACTTACTTTACCAAGCGACCAAGACCAGAGGAAAAAAATAATTAATTACGTACTCTCTGCATTTAGTTTTAACTTTTTACCTGTAAATTACTTGGAGATTGTGGAAGATGTCGATAATAGAGAGAATGTTAGTGTGGTGCATAAATGATACATTAAGAGTGGCGAGACATTCTTTTCGAATTCTAGTACTGCTTTCTCTACGATTTGTAAAGATGTATGCCTCGAGATCTGTGGGTTGGTTCCAACGAGCAATATTATTCCACAGATTTTATGGAAGAGGACGAATGTTAACAGCAGGCTACAACCATACTGTTTAAAGGAGATAGAACCATTCTCCACCGTTTACCTACTGTCTACGAAGAAACGAAAACTGGAACTCGAAGAAATAGATTTAAAACGGAGAAAGTTGAAATACATGGAACATACAGCTTCTTTAAAAAAGGAATACAAAGAAATGCAGGAGAAAGAGAAAATTATTAGAGATACAAGAGAGAGGATGGGGTCATATTTTACCAAGACTTGGAAGAATTTGGATACACATGCAGACTACCAAGTTTCCGCATTTACCGTTAACACTAAAGCGAAATACGCCTTTGTTGGAATACTTGCAGAAAGATCTGGGAATAAAAGTGTTTACTTCTTTAAAGGACAGTACAGATCGTGGCTAATGGAGATCTACAAGTTGTTAATAATTAACCTTGCCTAAACAGCAAACAATAACCCAGAAGTCTTTATTGTTAACTAACATAACGAATACACTATGATTAGGTTAACCTGCCTAAACCGCAAACCTTAACGTGGAAACCTATGTTTCTACTAACATGGACAGACAATGTTTTTATAGGAGTCTATGTCGTAAACCAACCTAAGACGTAATGTT
>JAGFPH010000614.1:602-16857 GCA_018207615.1 Philaenus spumarius | reverse complement strand
ATAATTAATTTTAATGCAAGTCCTATGTTTTAAATAGATTTCCACTAATTATCCACGCACATCTGCGCATGCGTAGTAACCAACCACGTTGTTTACGACAACGATAGCTATGCAATTCGGCAACGGTAACTTTGTAATTTGACAATGGTTACAATTTTACAACGGTAGCTATACAACTCGACAACGGTAACTTTGCAATTTAAAAACGGTTACTATGCAATTTTACTACTGTAAACATTTACATAGAAGCACTGTATAACCTTAAATGTAACACAACAGGAGGCCCGACAGAACCGAGCGGGCTCCATGACCGAACCAAAATTGTGTAGTGTACGTTAAAAGTATATAACCAAACTTAACCGAAACCTCACGGGACCGAACTTAACCGAACCGAATGGACTCAGTCCCATAGGCCTAACCCGTGTTAGTAAAAAAGTCGGATTAGCCGTATAGTGTACAAGAATCATATTAACTCCTAGGGTGTTCGATAGGAATTTGCGTCGGACAGAAATATAATACACTATCGATCAATCCGGTTGCAGTATAGTGGTCACCATCGACGACGACGGTACCTGTGCTTACTGTTGTTAACAAACCTAAGCTAAAATCAAAATATTAGGTTAGATCCTAGGTCTACTCTATAAGAAGCAATTTGGTTGGTTGCTGCGCTGTACGAATGTGTACACTGGTTGGAAGAAAGGTATTGTACCTATGACGAAAATCAGTTCTAATTAGGATAACTATCTAGATTAAAAAGGGCAGAGTAAAACAATCGGTTTATAAAAATTGTATCTTTATTATCCAATAAAAAATATATTTTCTAATTATAACAAATTTCTATTACGTTGTTTTTTATTATATGGTAATTTATTTATACACAAAATACAACTCTTTCTATATTCTTATTAGGTGTAACCTTAAGTCTATCCAATTTAATCTTTAGCTTGTAATTTAGATCTATATTTCCATTTCTAATTCTTTTTCGAACCAGTAATTAGAACAATACATTGTGTTTAGGTTTTCAAATTGTAAAAAAATCGAATTCTATGTCGATAGAGCACTTCTTGTATAGCACAAATAATAAATTCTGTCCCTTCTTCCAGTTTCTCTAATCTACTACAGTCTTTAAATTTTATTTTCCCATTTATCGGCTGCATAAGAGAATTATTAACTTGGTCGACAACCACTTGATCATATTGCATGGTTTCCTCCAAGGTACCTTTATGGAACTGTAGATCTTCCACTTTCGGATAAACGTTTCCCTTAAAACTCGAGAGTCCGTTAGTTTTAAAGGATGCAAATGACTCTTTACTAGGCATATAAACAACATTTAACTGATTGCCTTAGTTAGCTATCGATGTTGCAGTTACGAATCCAACCTTATTCAACTCTTCTTTATTTCTGTATATTTGTATAAACACATTTTTATAGAAACCTTTTAAATGGTAAACAGATTTCGTGTTATTATTTTCTGCAAGCACCCCCACATAGCTAAACGAATCTTTAGTGTTGACCACAAATGCGTAAATTGCATAGGAGCCTATCGTTTCCAGATTCAACCACCTTCGCATAAAATGTTTTTAAGCTCATTCTCGGTTTCTCTTATTTGATTTTCCATGCTCAACTGATTTTTGTACTCTTCGCGTATCGCGACCGTGTTTTCTGTGTAGTCTAGCCTTCTTTTCTTAGCATCCACCTCTTCCATCTCCAGCTGGCGTTTTCTACTATTTGCAACATACGGAGTGCATAAAGGGTTTATTTCCTTTATTTGGAAAGGGTACAGTTTGTTAGTCATACTGGTGCGTTTTCTTAACACATCTGGAAGAACATTGGTTGTATCGATGAGGCCCTTTTCTGCGATGTTTACATCTTTTGGGATTGTAGAAAAGACACTCTTAGATTGTGTAAAATACGTATTGCCGGTTTTAATAAAACACGTGTGGGCGATGAGTACATTATTTTTATTGTCTTTGTCTTCTGTAACCTCGATGTAATTCGTGGGTAAGTAATTAAAACTAAATGCAGAGAGGACGTATTGTATTAGCTTTTCTCTCTGCGACGGGTTCTGCGGCATCTTAAGCTGTACTCCAGTCAGTTTTCTCGTATTTTTGTTCCCCCCGGTAAACGTAGTGCAAGAAGTCATTAAACACTAGACAACAACTGTTCTGTAATTTTTCTGTCAATTTTGTCCACATTTTGTCGAGCGAGACGGAATAGAATGGCGCATCCTGGAAGTACATTTTACTATTGCTCAGTATAGTTTGGCAATCTTCTAACGGATTTAATGCATCGGAAGCCACATTGCTATTTAGTTTGTTATAGTTGTATATTGTAGCCTCTAATCTTGTTACACCATGTACTAAAGTTAAAGTGCCGTTAGGTCGTGGGAGGGTTAGACCAGGACTATATAATAATTTCAATGACGAATGTAGAGGAAGAAACGGTATTGTAGTAATAAAAAACACAGACTCTCTGTGTTTACCGTGCTCCCTCGTAGTTGCTATAGCTCGTGCGGAAAAAGACAAGGACTATTTGGCTGTACGATTGAATAGATGTAACAGACAGACTCTTAGAGCCCGACAACTTATGCTCGATGCAGGGGTTCAACTCACAGACGAGGGTGCGGGGGTGCAGGAGTTGCATCAGTTTCAAAATCATAGAGGAAGAAACGGTATTTTAGTAATAAAAACAAAGACTCTCTGTGTTTACCGTGCTCTCTCGTAGTTGCTATAGCTCACCTCTACACAAAATTACGGTGTACAGTTACGGAAATAAAGGTCGTGATATTTATTTCGAAGGCGATGTGCAGAATCCTCGCTACAAACTAAATTTAATACTTCTAACAAGGTTTCCAATTTGACATCTGCCAGTTACACCTTGTATGGGATGGCTATTGGTGTGTTGTATTTCTTATCAATTTGTTCCATACGTTCCTTCCCTATAATTCTTTGCAGCCCTTTTGCCAGATTGTTCTCTTCGGTAAGAATAACAGGTAACTTTGCCTTAACTCCATGTCTAGCAGAAATAAAGTTGGAGAATTTTCATCGTAGGCAGCTATTAAAAGAGCCACAGATTTCCTTCTTTAAAATAAAATTTCTTTTTTCTTTAGTTTTTTCTTCGCAGTCAGAAAGGTCGCAGATTTTAGCTATCATTATGTTATCGCAAAACGGTTGCGAAATTGGCATGAGTAATCCACCGCTCAGACGTTGTTCTCCTTCGGTATAATTAATGTTCCCTACGTCTGTTAACAAGTTGTTGTTGTCTAGATTTTCCAAAAGTAGGCACGAACCAAATCTCTCATTTGTTGGCTTTATTTCCGAAGAGCTAAAGAAGGTTTACAAACAGAGAAGATGACATTTTATTTTCCACTACTTCAAAAGTACTACAAGAATAACTAAAATTCACCGCTTAGAGAGCGATCTGCTCACACAGAATGTCTGGAGACTGATAATTAATTTTAATGCAAGTCCTATGTTTTAAATAGATTTCCACTACTTATCCACGCACAGTCTGCGCATGCGGTAGTAACCGACCACGTTGTTTACGACAACTGCCAAAAAGTATATAATTTCCTCATACATAATAACACACTGTTATATAATTTAAAATACATTATAATAACAGATAATCTTCGAACATCGAATTTTCCCTGTCAAAATGAGGTTAGACTTAAAAATCTCACCGCCAAAATGAGGTTAGGCTCAAAAATTTCCACGCAAAAATGAGGTTAGGCTCAAAAATTTCCACGAAAAATGAGGTTAGGCTCAAAATTCGGTCCCGTGACTTCCGGCCGCACCTACTGGCTGCCTCGTCGACTTCCGGTGGTTTTTAGCTTAGGTTAGAATAATATAGGTCAATTATTTTTCGTAGACACTTACTACGTTGCATAACATTACGTCTTAGGTTGGTTTACGACATAGACTCCTATAAAAACATTGTCTGTCCATGTTAGTAGAAACATAGGTTTCCACGTTAAGGTTTGCGGTTTAGGCAGGTTAACCTAATCATAGTGTATTCGTTATGTTAGTTAACAATAAAGACTTCTGGGTTATTGTTTGCTGTTTAGGCAAGGTTAATTATTAACAACTTGTAGATCTCCATTAGCCACGATCTGTACTGTCCTTTAAAGAAGTAAACACTTTTATTCCCAGATCTTTCTGCAAGTATTCCAACAAAGGCGTATTTCGCTTTAGTGTTAACGGTAAATGCGGAAACTTGGTAGTCTGCATGTGTATCCAAATTCTTCCAAGTCTTGGTAAAATATGACCCCATCCTCTCTCTTGTATCTCTAATAATTTTCTCTTTCTCCTGCATTTCTTTGTATTCCTTTTTTAAAGAAGCTGTATGTTCCATGTATTTCAACTTTCTCCGTTTTAAATCTATTTCTTCGAGTTCCAGTTTTCGTTTCTTCGTAGACAGTAGGTAAACGGTGGAGAATGGTTCTATCTCCTTTAAACAGTATGGTTGTAGCCTGCTGTTAACATTCGTCCTCTTCCATAAAATCTGTGGAATAATATTGCTCGTTGGAACCAACCCACAGATCTCGAGGCATACATCTTTACAAATCGTAGAGAAAGCAGTTCTAGAATTCGAAAAGAATGTCTCGCCACTCTTAATGTATCATTTATGCACCACACTAACATTCTCTCTATTATCGACATCTTCCACAATCTCCAAGTAATTTACAGGTAAAAAGTTAAAACTAAATGCAGAGAGTACGTAATTAATTATTTTTTCCTCTGGTCTTGGTCGCTTGGTAAAGTAAGTTGCACTCCAGTTAACTTCCTCGCGTTAATGTTTCCCCAGTAAGCATATTGTAAAAGATTATTGTACACTACACAGCAACTGTTCTGGAGACTGCCAGCTAATTTCGTCCACATTTTTGGAATGGCAACAGAGTAAAACGGGGCTTCCTGGAAATAAATTTTGCTGTCTTCCAGAAGCATTACACCGTAGTCCAGAGGCTGGTAGCCGCTACCGTTGTAGATCGTAGCCTCCAGTCTTGTAATGCCGTGCTCCTTACCTAGTGGGGACTCAAAAGTATGTCTTAATCTGGAGTCTGGACAGTTGACGAAATCCACAATGTGCTTGCCAATTTGTTTGTTAACGCCGTGACTCGTTATCTGGCAAACGAGCTTGTTGTAGATTTTAATAAGTAATGTTCGCTACTTAGGTTAATTATTAACATCCTGGTCTACTAGTTTAATATTTGTTGTTTGGGCTTGGTTAGTTAACAATAAAGGTCGACTAGGTTTCGTAGAAACTTACTACGTTGCACAACATTACGTCTTAGGTTATTTTACGACATAGACTCCTATAAAAACAATTGCTGTTGTGCTTTTTAGGTTAGAAAAATATAGGTAAATTATTTTTCGTAGACACTTACTGCGTTGCACAACATTGCGTCTTAGGTTAGTTTACGATATAGACTCCTATAAAAACAATTGCTGTTGTGGTTTTTCGTAGATACTTACTACGTTGCATAACATTACGTCTTAGGTTTGTTTACGATATAGACTCCTATAAAAACAATGCCTGTCCATGTTAGTAGAAACATAGGTTTCCACGTTAAGGTTTACGGCTTAGGTAGGGTTAACCTAATCATAGTGGTTTTGTTATGTTAGTTAACAATAAAGGTATCTTGGTTATTGTTTGCTGATTAGGCATGGTTAATTATTAACAACATAGCTTCGTGCTTAAATAATGCTATGTTTACAGATCGGTTACCCTCAGTTATGTTTGGGTGTTTCTACTGGCAGATCGTCATAATACCTTTCTCTATAAGTTACTTGTACATAATACATTATAGCGATCCGAATCAATCCTTGTTCGACCATGCCGTGTGTTATATGTTTTTACTATACACTATAACAATTTTGGGAGTTCGTTTAAGCTCGGTTAAGTTCGGGTTCATTTTTTACGATACACTATAATAATTTTTGGATTAAGTTTTGTTAAGTTATATTACGAAAGTTCGATTGGTTAAGTTCGGTTTATATCATTTTCTCATACTCTACAACACATTGTTATATGTTTGATCACACATTATATTATTCTATGTTAATATTTACTGTTATGGTCTGACCGATGAACAACATATATGCCTATACAAACACACACAAGGGTTAAGATAACTTAGATTACCTATACCTTTTAATATTACCACAATTAAGTATTTTGGGGCACCCTGTATATAGCAGAAAAGTGTTACACACACTCAACGCTAACAGGTTAAATATAACTTAAATTGTCGATACTTTTTAATAATACACTCTATTGTTCGTATAAAAATAATATCACTTTTAAGAATTTTGGGGATCCTGTATATAGGAGAAAAGTGTTACACACATATTAACCGGGGTGAGATAACTTGTCGATACCTTTTAATATTACGTCATATTGTTTGTATAAATTATATCGCTTTTAAGAATTTGGAACACCCTGTATATAGAAGTTAAGTGTTACTCACACACCCTCACACGCGCTAACTAGGTTAAGATAACTCCGTTTTATCTTTTAATATTGCATTATATTGTTCGTATAAATTAAATATGATCGCTTTTACGAATTTTGGAGCACCCTGTATATATAGGAGGCTGCGAAAATGGCTGCAAAAAGATGGCGACGGATTATAAAAGTAGCGTCGTCGTTTAACATCGAGAATACAATGTACATACAAATTTTTCCGATCACCCAGTCGTTTTGGAACACCCTGAATAGGAGGCTGCGATATCTCAGCAAGATGGCGAATTAGGTGGCGATGGATTGTAAATTTAACGTCGCCGTTTAACATCGAGCATACAATGCACATACAAATTTTTCCGATCACCCAGTCGTTTTGGACCACCCTGTACATATAGGAGGCTGTGACAATGGCTGCGATAAGATGAGGACGGATTGTAAATTTACCGTCGTCGTTTATCATCGAGGATACAATGCACAAACACATCTTTCCGATCACCCAGTCGTTTTGGAACACCCTGTAAAGGCTGCGATATATCGACAATATGGCGAACTAGGTGACGACGGATTGTAAATTTAGCAACGTCGTTTAACATCGAGGATACAATGCACATACAAATTTTTCCGATCACCCAGACGTTTTAGAACACCCTGTATAGGCTGTAATATACCGACAAAATTGCGAACTAGGTGGTGACTGATTGTAAATTTAACGCCGTCGTTTAACAATGCACATACACATCTTTCCGATCACAAAGGCGATTTGGAACACCCTGTATAGGTTGCGGTATATCGACAAGATGGCGAACTAGGTGGCGACGGATTGTAAATTTAGCAACGTCGTTTAACAATGCACATACAAATTTTTCCGATCACCCTGGCGTTTTGGAACACCCTGTATAGGCTGTAATATATCGATAAGACGGCGAATTAGGTGACGACCGATTATAAAAGTAGCGACGTCGTTTAACATCGAGGATACACATCTTTCCGATCACCAGGACGTTTTGGAACATCCTGTACATATAGGAGATGTCCGACGAAGATGACGAGGTCGACGCACAACAACGACGTTTCCACAAATATGGCGACGCACAACGTCGACGCTTCCCATGTCCGACAGCGAAGACGACGCTTTCCATGTATGGCGACGCACAACAACGACGCTTTCCATGTCCGACGACGCACAACGACGACGCTTCCCATGTATGACGACGCACAACAACGACGCTTTCCATATCCAACAAAGATGACGACACAAAACAACGACGCTCCCGTCAAAGACGGACATTCAATTTTATAATTATTACAAAAAAAAAGATGGCGGCAACAAAATGGCGGAAACAAAATGGCGGAGAGGTAAAAAACCCACCCCCACACCCACCACCACCCCCACACCCAGGGTCACGTGACCAAATGCGGCTCTCTGATTGGCTCAATCGTAGTCCCATAAGAGCCCATGTTACGGCTATCCTCTCGCCATGACTACTAACCAAACACTAGTACCAATCCCCATGAAGAAATGAAAGTAAGAAACTAAATTAGAAACATTATATTAATTATTTATGTAAAATTTGTCAAAGACACTATGAAAAAACTCAAGACGGTTAAAAAACGTATTTTGTTAAGTGATGTCAGCCATATTTTGTAGGCTACTAAACCATTGTAAACACGAGTCAAGTAAAAGACAAATAATGTACCATGTAATTTAAACTATAAACAAAAACGCGATAATCCAATGTATAAAACGTATTCTACATTTAAGAAAATATTTATGAAACAATTATTAGGTAATTATATACCGTAGATTATTATTATTCTCAAAATATTCACCATAATTAGTTTAACATATGACACAAGTAGTACAACCTACACTAAAATTCAAAAAGGAAGTAATTATTTGATCGGGTGAATTAAAATTATTACAAGTAAATAAATTTTATGCTTTAAACGCAAGAACAAATTAATTCTACAATTGTTTTAATCAACAAAGAAATACTTTAGGTATAAAATCCGTCGAAAACTATTTTCAAAAGAGAAAAAGACGCCATGTTAGGAAAACTGCAGTGACGTAATACTTCGTAACCACGGCAACGGAGAAAGAAATGTATGACGTAACAACACGTGAACGCAATCATCAAATCAAAAGGATAGATGCTTATTTCCGGATTATGAGATAGACGGAAGTGAAGGAACCCGGCTACATCGTTTGAAAGTGAAGCCAAAAGCAGTGCAAATTGAGAACTAAGCGTGGGTGGACGTAACTAATGCAATGAAGAAGTGACGCCGTTAATTGTTTTAGAAAAGTGTAATCAAAACGTACAATAACTCGATATTTACTCATGTGTTCAACCAAAAACTGATAAGTATTCAAAGAACAGTGATTTAGATTAAAACCTAAAGGAAATTACTTAAATAAAAATCTTTACCTTTCTTCTAATCCAATTCCTTATGACGCCATTTCATAATTGTTAACTTCATGTTTGAATTCATAATTGCGTGTATGTTTAATGGAATAATTACAGCAGCACGAGTACCCCTAGTCCGAGATTAATTTGAATTAAAATTAAATTATGTATTATGGTGATACAAAAAACTTTATTCTACGACTTTTAAATTGTTATACTGAGCTAAGCAAACCGGAAATAGACATTTTTGAAATAGATATTCCTCATTATAAATAAAACAAGCCCAATTCTTTCTTTCTGTCTTGTACCAAACCAAAATTATAAACCTTATGTATTTCTAGATGAATAATTTTAATTATATTAAACCAAAATTTTGTTAAATCAAACTTGTACTTATTTCAAAGCTAATATAATTAATTGAAGCTGAACTTAGTAGGTTTCAATTATATTACCTATAGGCTATAGTATTAGTAATTAGTAATATTATAAAATTTGGCTTTTCCCACGTGAGGCTTCTCACACAACCATTATTGTATAAAAATATATATTATAACTTTAACTGCCAACCCTTATGAGTGAAAATTTACCTCCAGGCCAAAGAGTTTTTTCTTTCATTTGTATCCCAATGACTTAAAATATGTATAAATATTTATTTTTGGTTGTCAAAATTTATTTGTGTGAAAATTAGACACACATGGCCTCTAGCGTCTGCAACATATATTGTGGCCCATGTATATCTGAAAAGGTAAATACCAACTTAATACTGCTGTTCTGCGGGCCCAGATGAGTAACAATTAATATAAATTGTTTAATGCATAAGCTACCTCTACTATTGATAGTAAATTGCTATTTTATTTAGTGTTTGTAAATAATTTCTGCACGTATTCAATTTAATATGAATTGTTTTATTTATAAGCTACCAGATCCCCATTGATAGTAAATTACTACAGTACTTTTTAGTATTTTTTAATTTTGTGTTTGTATTTAATTTCTGTAGATAAACATTTTAATATCAGTTGTTTAATACTTAGGCAAACCATCCTATTGATAGTAAATTACTAAAGCTAACTAAATTAATTAAAACTATTTTTGATTGGAAATACTGTGTGTACATAAACATGATAACATTCATTATTAAATCCATAAGCAACCTGCATTTCTACTTTAATGTACCAACGTCTAAATAAAAAGTCAGAACATTTTAGTACCGGTACACAGTACACATCATTTTAAAGTTAAGGTTCTTTGTTTAAGACTTTGTATTTTATATTGTAATGATTTTGTAATATTCGTATACAGTGACTTTGTGTATATTTGTACTTAATAATATCAATAGCTCTATAACTGTATTTATAAAATGCATCTACAGATTTAATTTAAATTACAAAAATGTCACATATTAAACAAACTCACAAGTGGCAATTGTATAGTGACGGTAAGTCGACTGTAGCTCATTCTAGTCGTCAACCAAATAACCATTTTTAAAATTTCAAGATCAGCGCATCCTTTTGTGAAACATTAACACTACTTGAACTTGTGCTTCAAAAATCTCTCACAACAGAATGCGTTAGGTGGCCTATCTAGAAGGTCCATAATCAAAGCTTATACTAATGTTTATATAAGAAAGATTGAATCCAATTTTGGAAGAGGTCGAGATGCTAAATTGACAGATTCATGTGAAATAAGAGCTTCATTAGGTATTTTGTTCTTGGTTGGAGTTATGCAGAAGAAATGTCACCGAAATGTTCAATATAAAAAAGGGAACGGGCGTTGGAGCTGTATATGTAACTATGAGTGAACGTCGCTTCAGATTTCTGTTGCTCTCTCTATGTGTTGATGATGTTTACAGTAGAGATCAGCGCAGGTCTGTAGATGTTTGGCAGCAATAAGGGAAATATTCGATTTGTTTTTGGTAAACTCTCAAAACGCATTCAATCCCAGTGACTTCTTGACAATTAATTGACAAACAATTGGTGGTGTTTCGGGGAAACTGTGCTTTTCGCCAGTACATTCCAAGTAAAGCTGCGAAGTTCGGCATAAAGGCATTTGCTCTTGTATCAGCTACAAATTTGTATGCAAGTAACTTAGAGGTGTATGTTGGGGTTCAGCCTAATGGGCCATTCAACATGAGTAACAAACCTCACGATTTAGTGTTATGCCTAACTGAGTTAATTACTGGCTCTAAAAGAAATGTCACAGCAGACAACTGATTTGTTTCGTTGCCTCTTGCTGATGAACTTCTAAGAGAGAGGGAAATAACTCTTTTAGGTACTATGAGAGGAAACAGGCGGGAAGTTTCTGCAATTTTTTTGGCTGATAAAGACAGGGAACTGAAGAGTAGCTTGTTTGGCTATCAAGAGAAGGCTACTTTCGTATCATACGTCCAGAAAAATGGTGAGGCTGTGATTGCTTTGTCTACAATGCACAGAGTCAGTGAAATTGACTCTAACACCAATGACGAGAGAAAACCTGTTGAAATAACAGATTACAACGAAACAGAGTTTGGAGTAGATAGGCCTATACTCGATAAGATGTTCCACCAGTATGACGTCTGCAGAAATTCCAGAAGATGGCCATTAACCCTTTTTTTTCACCTGCTTAACATCGGAGGCGTAAATACCCTGAATATTTTTAGGGCCAATAACGACTATAACAATTTTATTAGAAGGGAATATTTGACAACTTAGAGCTGATGAAGCCTGCTGTTTACTGTCAAATGAATCTCGAATCAATACCCAATCAACTCCAAAGCAGATGCATGCTTTTCTTAGGTGTTGAAAAACCAGATGAGTCTCAAGAGCAGTCAGCGCCAATAGGAACTGGTAGTCGCTGTCACATTTGTCCTAGAGCAGCAGACAAAAAAACAAGGAAGACTTGCAACAAATGCTGAAACCGTGCCTGCCAGACCTACATCAAGATGGTTTGTGACGGATGCTATCAACGAGAGGAAGTTAAACAAATATGTGTAATTGTAGATTATGTCTCACATGTCTCTTTTACCTATATTCTGTACTAATTTTGACTCAAACTTTTCATATATTGAATTTTGTTTGTATATTTGAACGAAAATAAAATACCACTTTTTACAACATGTCACGTTTTGATTTAACCCGAGGCAATAGGCTACATAGTAGTAATTGTAGTAAATTTGGAGTAGAAAACTTATATACCTATCGTAGGATACTATTATTCTAAAATATACAGTTTAAGACATATTTAAGCTGCCGAAAATGGGAAATTAAAAGTGGGGTAAGAAGTTACCCGCTCGACCACTCACGTCTCGGTAGGCGGCGCGAGCACTGGAGTGTTAACATAGTGGCTATTGTAGGAAAGTTATTGCTATGGTTGTAGATGTGGTAATTATTGAGGAGCTGAAAGACCCAATAATAATTCGACCACGCAGCCGAACCGCTGACGTGAGTTGAGCGAATTTCAAAAATTAAGTTTACAGTATATGATATTAGGGTTTCAAACTATTTGAGAAATTGATCTACTCACAAAGGAGATGAATTCAAGTTAGTAACCAACCACACTCAAATTATTGGGGAATTCTGCCTCTGTGTACAATATAGGCCTATACTAGCAACATTTGTTTGCACCTAAGCCTATTTGCACTAACGCGCAGCTTCGTCCACTTGCTTTGCGAGTTTGTCCCTCTACTTTACGGCCTCGGGTCCGCCTCGAATCACAAAATACTCACGTGGATTTAAAGTGGGTACTTTTATGGTATTTTACGTTTTGATCAATTTTGGGAGAACCAAGTGACCTATACGGTCGTGTAAAGAAAACAAAATGTGCAGAATAATAAACATTTATTTGTTTAGATAAAACTCTAAAAAGTTTCGTTCTCGTAAGAAAAATCTCAAAAAACAGTTACTTCTGGTCAAAAGACGTGCTTCCGGTTGTTGGATTTTTTAGCTAACCAACTCGTCAGAGCGACTTAGACAACCAATGTGTGTATCGAATTTGAAACAAATCGGGCTTAAATACGGCTGTTAGAGTGTTACTTCCGGTCTAAAATACCTGGTTGTTTTCTGGTTAATGGATTTTTTTTAGCTAACGAACTCGTCCGAGTGACATAGATAACCAATGTGTGTACTATAGTCTGTATACACTAACTTGGCGTCTGTACCCTTAGCTACCTGCTACAGACCCTTCCCGTCCCCTCTAACTCCCTTTCTCACACCTCTGTTTCAATAATTAGTCACCTACTGGGTTAACCACAGCACTATTATACTTTTTTTTGTGACTCACAATTTCTAATTTTTGTATGGATATTTATAAAGTTCGGAAAAAAATAAGAAAAATGATACCTAACATGACGTTATTACGTTTGTAAAATTCATTTATGTTACCACATGTTTATTCATTACTTCAGTCTTATTTAACTTCGTTAGGAAATTAAATATAAACAACAGAATTGTTTAGCATGCATTATTTATTTCATAAAATTTTCTAACTTGAAACTTTTTAGTGACACTTATAGTTGTTTTCAATCAGCGGGAAGAGGTTTCCACTATCCGCCGTCATGCACCTTTACTCAACAAATACAAAGTTGTACTGTAATACACTCCACGAACAATTAAAATTCAATTGACTTATTAATGATTTTGTTATTTTTTTATGAAATAATATGGAATGAGTATATCGCATTATAAAGTAAACCAATGTAATTTTGTTTTAAGAGTCCTTAGGTAAAACTATGTGAAATAAACTACTGTAATTGTAAAAATACAAATGTTTACTTATAACATGACAAGTTAAAATTAAATTGCGAAACAAAACAAAATTGTAAAAGTGAACATTTTACGAAGAATAATACTGGCTTTACCAATATATTATTAGACTAACGACTTAGACTTTGCTCTACTAGATATCTGACTCATAGCGGTTAATGTTTTGTTTCGGGAAATGATTGATTCACAAATTTTGTTTCACAATTTAATTTTAACTTGTCATGTTATAAGTAAACATTTTAGTTTTTACAATTAGTTTATTTCACATAATATTTTTACCTAAGGAGTCTTAAAACAAAATTACATTGGTTTACT
This sequence comes from Philaenus spumarius, assembly GCA_018207615.1. NCBI lineage: Eukaryota > Metazoa > Arthropoda > Insecta > Hemiptera > Aphrophoridae > Philaenus > Philaenus spumarius. The sequence goes on along the minus strand of JAGFPH010000614.1, from coordinate 2,936 downwards.
TTATAATGCGATATACTCATTCCATATTATTTCATAAAAAATAACAAAATAATTAATAAGTCAATTGAATTTTAATTGTTCGTGGAGAGTTTTACAGTACAACTTTGTATTTGTAGAGTAAAGGTGCATGACGGTGGCTAGTGGAAACCTCTTCCCGCTGATTGAAAACAACTATTACGTATCACTAAAAAGTTTCAAGTTAGAAAACTTTATGAACTAAATAATGCATGCTAAACAATTCTGTTGTTTATATTTAATTTCCTAACAAAGTTAAATAAGACTGAAGTAATGAATAAACATGTATAGTAACATAAATGGATTTTACAAACGTAATAACGTCATGTTTGGTATCATTTTTCTTATTTTTTTCCGAACTTTATAAATATCCTTACAAAAATTTGAAATTGTGAGTCACAAAAAAAAGTATAGTAGTGCAGTGGTTAACAAAGTAGGTGACTAATTATTGAAACAGAGGTGTGAGAAAGGGAGTGAGAGGGGACGGGAAGGGTCTGTAGCAGGTAGCTAAGGGTACAGACGCCAAGTTAGTGTATACAGACTATAAATTTGGCACAAATCTGACTTAAAATTCGGCCGTTTAGAGTGCCAACACATATAACTCAACAAAACGCACAGTTTCTAGATCTGACAACATTGTCACATTTGTCTGATGTGTATTGTTTTCTAGAAATAAGAGATATATTAGATAAGCAAATTATTAAAATAAATAACAAATTTAGTGCTTTATCTGTAGGCTTACTATAATTTTCCAGAGCCAACCCCGGACAATCTATGGTTGGTGAGGGAGGGGGTGGGGGGTTGACGGGTTGATGGTAGGGAAACAAAATGACAAAAAATATACACTTTACCACCAAAAAAAAAAAACGAGTTTTATTATTATTAAGAAAAATTATGAACATAAAGGTTAGAGATTCAAAGATCGCAAATTGAACAATGAAATACAAACAATATAATAAGTGATATAAAGACTTTACTTTATAATAAAGTAAACAACTTCCTCGAACAATGTCCTTTTTACTTTGAAGAACTGGGCCCCGGGAGTTGATCGTCATTGCTTGTTGATTTGTTTATGTACTTTTCTGATGATATTACCTTCTAAAGAAACTGTTTATTGTCTTTTATTTTATTGTTAAAGTCTAAACACAAGTTAAAATTTATCAACACATTATTTATGTTTTATTTAAGTTTTACATTTAACAGTTCTCTAACTACGGAAGTTGAAAGTCTTCCTCTTTCTGCCGACCATATATTCCCCATGATGGAGAAAACTTGTTCTGCCGGTGCAGATAATCCTGTAAGGCACATTGCAAATTCCCCGACTTTTTAAAAGTTTGTGAATGAAACATTGCTTTTCCTTAGTATATGAAATACAAATGACCACTTTTCTATAGTTGTTGGATTTTTTCGTCCGGGAGAGCATTCCACTCTGGCATAAGTTTACCTAGAACGTCAGTAGTGTAGAAACAAGAGTTCTGGGCCAAATCTGACCTTTTGACCCCAGGTCACCTGACCCTTGCCCCCAAAGGTCAAGATAACAAATTGCCCGTGACTAATTGACCGTGACGCGATAACAAATTGAGCGTGACTAATTGTTTAAGGTCACGTGACCCTTGACCAAAGGTCACCAGATAATAAATTGGCCGTGACGCGATAACAAATTGAGCGTGACTAATTGTTTTTACGGTCGATCGAGCGTGTAATCGTAATAAATTGAGCGTGACTAATTGTTTTTACGGTCGATCGAGCGTGTAATCGTAATATATACGGGTCGTTGATAAAAAGTTACGGTTCGTTCGATTGACGTCGGTATCGAATAGATTCTTGGAATCTATCGATTTCTAAGAATCGTATACGTGTTGACGCCAATAGTTCTGGTTCTTTAAGAAAATGTTAACACAGTATGTTTCAAAAGTTTAATTACATTTTCATATAAAGTGTTATAATGTATATAAAACAACTCGTTAAATATAAAACGAGAGCAACGCAATGAATCGTTAAAATGTACGATCCGTTGGTAAAAATATACGGGCCTTTAATAAAATGGATCACGTTTATGTAAATAGTTCTGGTTCGTTAAGGAAATGTTACGGGCGATTGATAAAAAGTTACGCTTCGTTGGAATATAATGTTAACATTGTGTTAATTACATTTGCATATGCATGGTTGGTAAAAATATACGGATCGTTAATAAAAAGTTATGGTAAAATTCACAAACGGTAAGTCCTATGACCACCAAACTTCACCCAAGGTATGTTGACCACATGTTGTGCGGGTTGCATAACCGAAAAAATGAAGGGGCAAAATATTTTAAAATTC
>JAGFPH010000613.1:411660-438750 GCA_018207615.1 Philaenus spumarius | reverse complement strand
TTTAGATTTTATATTATTTTCCTTTTGACTTAACTGAGAAAGTTTTGTCTCTTCAACTAAAAGTATAGTTTCACTTTGTAGGTTTTCTTTTGGTTGATTAATTTCAATTTTTTCTGGTTCTTGTATAATTTTATCATCTTTTGTCAATGACTCTGCATATATTTCTCCCTCGATGACAGTTTTCTCACCTTTAGATTTCCTGCTGATGTAACTTTGATTGAAAATTTCTTCGCTAAATTCTATACTTTGACTTTGGCCTTCAGCTAAACCAGCTAATGTATCGCTTATAATATTATTAATTTCGTTTTTAGGATTGATTTTCGCCCCGAATGCAGGATGTAACATTTTTTTGCAATTAACAATTTTATTTTTCTTATCATTCATTTTTTTTTCTGAACGATTTATTACTTTTTCAGTGATCAACTTTGTAGTGCAATCGTATTCCTTTATTTGCCCTTTCTTTGTTTTCTCTTCTTTCTGATATAATTTACCGATTTCTTGGATTTTCTTCTTTTTCTCCCCTGAAAATTAAGTTAGTTTTAAATCCTTGTAATAAATTAACAATAGAATACATTTTATAGTTTAATTACAAGTTTGTTTTCAATAAATAATGATGGGACCTGAATAATTCAAAAGTAAATGTTGACTGATCCCGGACTGGAGATAAATACGATTCATCTTTAAGAGGGTATACCTGATAAAATGAATGCCTAATATTTTACGGATAAGGCAATAAATAATGGAAAATTAGTTTTAGTTCTCTACAAACTGTTTCAATCATTGTTATTAATTATAATGTGAAACAAATTAATAGTGTATTTTAAAATAATTTGTAACTTATTATGATTTCCAGTTAAGTAAACCATATTTTGCATTGCATGACTTGGAATTGCAATAGGTTCCAAAAGAAGAATTTTATTATCTTAAACATGTGAATGAAAAGGGATGAAACTGTAGGTGGGAGAAGATGTCAAAAATATTTGGCTTGAATAAATTAATAATTAATTTATAATTAAAATCATGTAATTAATCCCTGCTAGATGGGCTCTATAAAAGTGCAAATGATGGTAAGCACTTTAAAAAGAAAACTACGAATTTCCATCATGGCTAATGCATTATTTTTAATGAAAACACCATTGTTTATGTTGTTTCAGTAATACAAATTTACAGATAGTGAAAACAAAGTGAAGTTGATGCAATGATCAACAGGCAGGCGTTAGTACAGTGTGAACCTCCAATGCAGGTTGCATAAGTTCAAACTAAGTTACTGGTTACAAATTTACCAGCGCTTCCCATATAGTCTAAGTGGCATAAAGTAAAGATATAAAAATAATGTTTAAAACATAATCTACAGTTTTTGTTGTAAGTATTATCTCAGACTTTTCAGAATGCAGCTTGTATTAACCGTTTAATGAAAAATTGCACTTAACACTAATATGGAAACATTGGTCTCACAGGCACCAGGGGAAATTTATTTTTATATCTGTGGCAGAACTGAATGACCGCAGGCAGCAACCTTTGTAATACTTTCCTCCCTCCCTCTCCCTTACCCTAAGGCATAGTTTTTGTTCAGTTACAATCAAGCGCTTGGTCGTGATATATTCAATATTTTAAATTGTGTCGGTCTGTGTGACGGTGTGTTTCTCTTACTGTGCATCGTGTTATGTGAGACGAGTGTTTCTTTTGACAGACCATCAAGTGCTTCTTGACTTTATTGTATGTACATTTAATTTATCCTACTTTCACATATAGAAATGGATCTTCCAGGTACTAGTCGGCAAATTAACACACTTGATCCTGATTTTAGTGACAAAATTCGCAAATTGTTGGACTGTGATGATGTGATGATGTACAATCATTAAGTAGTAGTGATGAATTCGATGATTCTAATGTCAATTATGATTATGTTTTATTGGAGGAGGAAGCTACTGATTCAGAAAATTCAGAGCTAGATGAAAATACTCTGTTAAAAAACAAAACAATGAAACAATAGACAATGTTACTATTGAGAACTTGCCACAGTTTTTTGTGAAGGAAAGCCGTTTGTTTGGAATGCGGTTAAAAACTTTGTGTATACCCTGCGAAGAAGTGAATGAAAATATTTTAAAATTTATAATTTAAGTTATTCAATTCTACTTTATTAAACAAATTTCCTAAATATAATTTCATGTTATTTTGTAATACAGTTATTATATTTTTTAAGCACTTGTTTCTACTATATTTTACAAAATTCCAAAATATTATTCACCAGTTTCATATAATTTTTTTATATACCTATTTTATTGTTGAAAAACTTGTTTTTCCCAAATACATAACCAATGTTTTGTATAAAAATATGTCAAATTAAATTGATTTTCCTTTATATTCAATATAAACTTATAAACAGTAAATAGCGGTCTGACACACCGATCATTTCTCTTACCATTTATAATACAGATGTTTCCATACAAGTGTTAAATAGTAATGTCGTTCTGCACCATCATGTACAAATATTATAAAAATAGTGGTGATGTTCTAGAACATCATTTGTAGTGTTTTGCTACCCTCACCACTTTCATTAATTTTTAAGACACTTTATATGAAATAATTTTGATACAAAATCACTGGAATGTTTGAACGGGGTAAGGAAATTGTAGGTGAGAGTAATATTCTTTACTGAGAGCGGAGAGGCATTAGAGGGAGCAGTTTGTTGTTTAGGAACAAATGATTCACTGTCTACTGGTACGAAACTGTCTTATTGTAAATCATGTGGCTATAAGGTTGTTTGTGCACTATTTCGCGGGTAATATGGTTAAAACCAATCATCTAAATACTAGTAGTACGCCACAGGTGTTTGAACACTAATTTGCGGTAAAATATGATGAGTTATATTTGTCGTTCGAACTCGGAATGGTCACTATTTATTCATATTTCATTACGTTGATCATTGGTTTATTATTTATGTCAATGTGTGTATTTGGCATATAATTGCATAGCTGTAATCTTCCTGATACAGATATTTGAGAGGCATGCACGTTGAGAAAAGAAAGTGCTATTGTCCCGAGACCAGTAGTACCAAGCGGCAACAAACTTACAATGAGTCTGACAGGTCGCCACATTACTCAGCCCCTTTGCACAAACAACAAAATTTCAAAAGCAATGCTACTTATATTACTTTACAACAATGCAATGGACGCAACCTATCAGTGCCCTGATTGTAATGTGCTGTTGTGTAAAACACTTGTTTTGAAGATTTTCACACAAAACAATATTTAATTTGTGAAATTATTTATTTTTTTGTTTTTTTCAAATTTGCCCATTTTGTTTCGTACCATAATAAACTACTTATTATTTTTACTCCTTTAGGCATTTTAGAAGTTTTAGGACTCTGCAAACGAGAGGTCACGACTTTATTGAACTTCATTACTCCTGAAAAGGTCAAAGACAGACAAAAGTTGATGATATCAAACATTATCCATTGTAACACAATTAATACAGTTGAAATTGGTTATAGCGTCAACGAAGGGACCGAACGAATGTTGATGCTACGTCCATGTGACGTTATAAAGATGTACCAACAGGAAATAGTATTTTTGTTATCTTGAGTGAAAGGAAAAACAGTATTACTGTTATTGGCAACATTTTTCAAGATGTTAATTAAAAAAAAAAAAAAAAAACACTATACTTTTCTTAGGTAATATTGGTTAATGTGTAAAGTTTTAATGAATAAATACATGTAGTGTGTATTAACAGACTGTATTAAAAACATTAAAATTACAGTACATATTAAAACATTAACTTACTCTATTAAAAAACACGGAACAATTTTAAAGTGTCAACATCACTGTGGTGGGGGGAGGGGGACAACTGTCTGATCACAACTACGTAAATACCTCGCCATGCTATTCGATTGAGTGGTTTATACCGAGCTTTTGTATTGTCCGAACACTTTCCCAGCAAGGTCATGGGTTTAGTTAAACACAGCACACAACTGACACTGTATAGCATGTGAATTGTTCCTTAGGAGGGGTGGGAGAGTTGCAGTGTTGCTATAGTGGGGCTCTACCGACTTTGATGGGACCCGCCGGAGATTACATTTCACGTGTGAAAAAATACTTAGTTTGTTTATTTTGCGGTTTCATTCTGAGGAGGGAGAAAATAGGCGGCCCAACATCAAAGAAAAGGGGGAATTCCAACATTTTTTTAGCCCTGAGAAAACTGAATAAAAAGTTCGACATTGATATTTTGTAGATTTATGACTTACAACCGAGTGGTTAAAATATTTATTGACGCTAAAAAGAGGGGTTTATAATAATATAAAAGATAACGATTTGACCGGTGCAACGATAAGCGTTACAAAAATAAAAAATATATATAAAAATATAAACTGTTTAAAAAAAAAATGGGTTTCGGAAATTTGTAAAAATAAAAAATTAAAAAAATGTTCAAACTAAAATAAAATGTTATATGTGGATTATTCAGCAATTATTAACACCTCTCCTTCACTTCTTTTGTTTATTCACCTTAATACACCAGAAATCGTCGTTCATAAAATACCTTAAATCATCAAAAAACACCTCTTAGGCCTACTACCTTACCTCCATAAACAAAAATCACCATACATCATGTATCTCCTTAACTCCAACGTAGAATTATACCTTAACATCACCTTAAACTCCACTTTATAACTCATAAATAATAAAAAAAATAATAATGATCATAACCTATAATAATCCACATATAACTTCATCTATGCTCTGTTAGCATCTGTCTATCCATAATTATTAATTACTATGAAAGATTCATTGAATTCATTTAACTTTCTCAGGGGTGAATACCTGGCTGTTAAAGTACAAGCTAATTGGATGTGCGTGGCTCAATAAAGGAATTCAAGACATCATGGCAGAACAACTATTCGTTTACTCTGACATAATTAAAAAATGATTATTTACAACAAGATATATCAACATTACAAAAAATAAACAAATCAATTATATATAATCTTTACAAATTATAGTTAGGCCTAAGCCTATTTTAAAAGCATGACGCAATAGAAAAAAGTTGAAGTTGAGTACAAGTGTTTGTAAGCAAACTCTTTGGTATAAGGAGAAATAAGAAAAAATAAACAATTCCATGTGTTGTTCAAAGAAAGACCAAGTTGAGCATAATCAGCTAATACAGTGTGAAGACTGCCTTTTAAAACACACTAACAAGCCAACTACCAAACCCCTATAAGAAATAATTTGTGTATGAAAGAAAATGAAATTTATTGGATGCAAAGACTGCCAGAACTACAATATATCATAATAAACGGTATCAGTTAACTGACACAAACCTTCTCCCAACTTACTGTAGTCAAAATAATATTGTTTTTAATCATTTTACTTACTACTTTTTACAACAAAACAAAAAAATAATATTCTACCTACGTCAATCGTATAAAAAAGTTATTGTCCCAGGCGGGATTCGATCGCGCGACCTTTGAATTACTGGCCGTCCTCGCTACCGTTGTGCTACCCCGTGCGGCCGTTGCCGTGATGCTAGATTGACAACATAAACTTGTTTATTTTTTAACATTTCCCCATAATTATGAAACGCCGAAGTTTTGATAAAAGCGGGTGGTGTCATTTTGTTTGGCATCTTAAGCACTATAAATACTGAAAATTTGATCAAAATCGTTAGAGCCGTTTTTGAGAAATTTGCATTTTTGTCGTTTTTTATTGGTTTTTAGGGGTAAATTACCCTTAAAAATTAAAAATTCCAAAAAATGAAAAAAACGCCTGGAGATATTAGGGTTTAGTACCTACATACCAAATTTCATGAAAATCGGACCAATAGTGTCCCCTCTGGTCGTGTATACATACTGACACACTGACAGACAGACACCACGTTAAAAACACTTTTTTGGGTTTAGGGAACACCAAAACAAAAAATTCCACTAAAAATATTTTTGGTTTCAGGGAGCACCAACACAGATAATTGCACTAAACCATTTTTTGGGGTTCTGGGAGCACCAAAACAGATAATTCAACTGAAAATTCAAATTCTAACATTTTTACGAAAACAATACTTTCTCCATATACTACGTATAGGGTGGAGAAAGTAAAAATGATACCTTGCCCACTAAAAGTAAGTTGAGATAAAGACAAATGCCCTTGCATAGCTAACGGCTTAAGTGCACATAACTGTGTAACTTGGTATATTCCAACATTCTCTATTATTTTTTTTAATCATATCGTAACTTATCTAACAATACCACCTTGATCTTTAATAGCGCTTTTCAGGGGTGCCCAGAAGGGGGTGATATGGCGCTCAGAGCGCCATCAAAACAAATTTTGGGGGATTTATAATTTTGGGGGGGATTTTTGAAACTATAAATAAATGAGACAATTTGTGAATCACAATTGAAATTTTGTGTATGTACGGTAGGATGACAATAATACATTAATATTATTGGCAAATGTATTGCTATTGTAGTATACAGTACAGTAAATAATCTACCTATTTATAACTAGGAAGATGTTTTTTGTTCATTGTCGGTATAATTCTCTCGGTTTCGGTAGAATCTTGGTGAGGTCATGCCCAACCCCCTTCCTGTCTCCTGCCGCCGCGGGAACTTAGAAATTCCTATTGCTTCGGTCAAGGCCATAGGTTCCAAAATAAACACAGTTGTGTGACTTATCACTGCTCCTTCCCTCCCTCCAACCCCACCTGCTGATCAGCTGTTCCATTTCCATCACAGAGTAGTGTCCTGTTGTCAGTCAGTTTAGCTTCAGTGCAGTGTGCAGTAGATAAGATTACTTTGACTTAAATAATGCCTTGAGTGTTGAAAAGAGCGATCAAATACAAATGTTGAGAAGTGTTATGTAACACAGTGCACCGCAACGATAAGTGGTTGGCGCATTGTATAAAGAAACATCTTATAAGTTTAAAAACAACGGATTAGTGATGGGATGTCCGTTGTCAAGCATCATGGCGGAAATATTCTTGAATTACATTGAAACAAACCACATCATCAATAACGTAAATAAACACCGCAAAAACATCATATACTACCACAGGTATGTAGACGATATAATCGTATTATACCAAGGCACAAATAGACAAATAACAAATTTTGCCACATACCTGAACAGTTTACACCCTAACCTGAACTTCACAACTGAGATACAACAGAAAAACAGCATCAATTTCCTTGACATAACAATAACATTGTCAAACGGAAGCCATAGTTTTAAAATATATCGAAAACCTACCCATACTGACCATACTATCCACGCATCGTCCAACCACCCTACATCACACAAAATGGCAGCTTATAACAGTTTCGTTTACAGACTCCGTAACATACCCATGCACAAAGAAGATTTCAACAATGAAATCAATACTATTAAACACATTGCCATCAAAAATGGATATCCACCATCTATTGTTGACAGAATTTTAAAAAAACAAGAAAATAAGTCTAGGAAACCAAAGGTAAAATCGGAGAATAAATATATAGTGTTACAATACAATGAAGAGTTACAGCACATTGTCAGCAACATCTTTAAGAAACAAGGATACACTACAACATTTAAAACAGGATATAATTTACAAAGGATGATTAACACAAACAGGAATAATAGAGACAAATTTGACAGCACTGGTGTTTATGAATTATCATGCGCCGACTGCCAGATGAAATACATTGGACAGACGGGTAGATCGTTCAAGACGAGGTTCAAGGAGCACATCCCCACTAGTAAACAAACTCTACGCCTACAAGGTGTTGAATCCAAATATACTGAACACCTCATCAATCTTAACCACAATTACAATACAATAGACCATACCTTAAGAATAATCCACCACTGCGAAAAGGGCAAATTATTAAATGCTTTAGAACAATATGAAATATATAAAATGTTTAAAACTGAACCGCATACCATACTTAATGAAAAGCTTGGATTTGATTCCAATGTTTTATTTGATACAATTATAACAGAAACAGAGACCAAATAAACTCCCCCCACCACGTAATTGATAACAATCTATTGAAAATTGCAACCCAGTGAACTTTGATGACATCAGTACAGTGCGAGACAGTGGGCCCACGAGACATGTGATTTCTTAATAGTAAATTTTTTTGTGTGTTTTTTATAATTTATTCTGAATGTTTGTGTGTAAATGTGTATATGATGTGTGACAACGGATTAATTCATCCAACAAATTTTAACTTGAAAATGGCAGAATAAGCCGAAACGGCCGTCGTTTGAAGAATTTATACGACAATTGACTATTGACGACGGTAAGTTGTAATTATATTTTTAAAAACAAGTTAAAAAAAAGAATTGGAAACTTTCAGTAGTCTTTACAAAGTAGCATAAAGAAGTAGACATTTCAGACATCCTTCATAAACGTGATAATTCATCAGACGGTGAGATGTCATCAAGCCATGAAGAAGAGACAGTCCAAAATGAAAGAATTTCAAGCAAAAAGAAACGTGAAAATGAGAGGATGGCAGACCGGTGGATGAAACAAGGTATTATTCTGCCTTACAATGGTCCAATATCATCATTCCCAGATTTAACTGTAATGTAAAGAATTCTTCTTTCTTTAGCAGTCGAAAGAACCAAAGCTGTTCTGTCGACTAGCTGTTCTGTCGAGAGAACCGTGAGTAGACTGAAAATTGTAAAAAAATCGCAGCAGTATGAGTGACAAGTGGTTATCTAGTCTATTAATTCTAGCATCTGAAAAAGACAGTTTCAAAGAAATTCCAAATGACATCATAATTAACCAATTTGCATTAACAATATCAAGAAGAATACGGCACTACTTTATTGTATAAATCATTCAAAGAATCACAGAAGTTAGAAAAAGTAAATGCTAAATTTATAGAAAACTGTACAAACAATTTCGTGTTTTACTTTTAAATTTCTAAGAAATAGCCAACAAAAATACTGATTTTGGTCGCTAAGATCTTCAACTTTGCTAACTTATACAGTTATATTTTATAATTTTCATTTTTAATAACACCCTGTACTGTAGTTTAATTTGTTGTTACAATAAACTATTTCTTACATCATTATATATTTTTTATTTAAACGCTACAAAATCTCTGATTCCTGATTGGATTAGTATTGTAGATATGTATGTGCGCTAGGTTCAGGTCATTCATTGTCACAACACAAGAGCTACTAAGGTTAAGGTTTATTGTTTATAAAGGGAGGGGGTATCTACATTTGGGGGGGTGTGGCGCCATGAGGCTTGGGGGGGATGGGCACTCCTGGCGCTTTTATTAGCAATTCTGCTGCATATAAGCTATGTGATACTGGACCTAAGTCAACATAAATTTAATTCAACATTTCTTGTGAAACAACAAGCCCATTTCATATTTATACAGGTATAATAAATGGTTTTACAGCTGCAATGCTACAAAATCACCATAACATCAGTTTGTCATATCTTACTACTGTTCAATCTGCTATTTTGAACTCAATAGTGCTTACAATATTTAAAATTAATGTGTTGCATCAGGTACTTCAAGGATAAACAAAGTGCTTTACAAGATTTGCTTGAAAAAAAGTATAAAATGAAGGGAACAAAATAATTTTTGAAATAAACCATTTATTAACTTTGTAAAAGGCTGTTTTTTTACTAATAACAAAATAAAAACTCTCCTTACCTCGTACTTCTTGTACTTCAGCTTTTGCTTTCATTCCAACTTTTGTAATAATTTTAGATTCCTTTTTCTTTCCTTTAGCAGTGCCTAAACAAATAAATTTACATTAATTACAGGCTCATCAAATTAATGGTTACACAGCAACTTATAAGGCTTATTAAATGGTTGTATTTAATTTGATATTTTATGAAATATAATTTCTTTCTTTAAAATCAGCTGGAATCAACATTTTAAAATTCGTTGTCGAATCAAAATTGAAATTAATTAAACTAATGATAATTAATAGTAAGACTGTTTCTTTTTTTTTTTAGTAAAGAAAATTGGATAGACTTATCCTGCAAGACTAAAAGAAAATTAATAATTCACAGACACAAATAACAGTTTCAGAAATTGAAGCTTTGCTTCTTTTAATTCAAAGTTAATAAAATTGTTTTCTTCTTACAAACAAATGTAGTTAGACTTCACAAATAAAAAAAATACACAAATTATAAAATTAACAAAAATTTGCATAGAATTATATCAGAAAAATGACTGATTCTGGTAGGTAAGCTCCAGTTAGCATTAATTAGTTTAATGATTATCACAGTAATGTCTATCACTCAAAATACAAAAGAAACTTGATCTCGGGAAGTTGGTGACGACTCTACCCAAAGTAAGGTTCAAACAATCATTAAAAAGAAAAAGAAATATAAGAATTATATTTACACAAGAGGTTGATTTAATATGAAAATAAATAATAATTAATGTCTTATTAATGTTCGCATGGCTGTTTGTATGTAATGGGTTATATGGGGAGCACAAAAGTCAAGATTTCATACACAAAGGTTGTTATAGCAGTCAAATATTGAGTTTATGTTGAGGCTAACCCTTTTAAGTTGAAAGTTGAAGTGGATACTGTTCAAAATCAAATAAAGAAACACAAATTAAGATTATTGAAATTGGAATTTTCTCACCAATGTATAGTCTTTCTTCTTTGTCTTCTATTTACAGAATAATTGATACATCATCGCACAATCACTTATTATTTATTTTATTTCTAAACTCTTTGGCCAATTACTATGAGACTTTAGGTGGTTAAGAAGCTGGATCTTGGCTTTATTAGTTTCACAAACCAAAATGGTGAACTTCACTGGTCTCTGGTTTTCTCAATAATGCCCCTTAGGCTATTTCTATTAATTTCAGGAAATTTCGGTTATCGCCGGCTTGATCTTCTATTCTTCTGTGATTAGGTTTGTAAGTGAGGAGCAATAAAGTGTTATTTGTTTAAAATCTGTCCTTTCTTATAAAATTTATTTCCTCTGAGAGGTAGAAGCTAGAATATACTTTACAGATATTATAAAAATGTGGCTAATTAAATAAATTGAATAAAATACTAAATAACTCCTTGTTACAGTTAACATTTTACATTATAAATTTTATATCTATTAATTTGGGAGCCTTATAACTTCTAATTTGTATTTTGTAGCAAATTACTTGGTCCAATCACTTAAGTGATTGCGTTCGTGGGCTGGCCGTAGTAGGATAAGATGTCTGATGTCGATTCGATTTTACCTGTTGGGATCCTGGTTTTATATATTTCTTGGCTTAACGGTGCATATTTTAGATTTTCGCCAAAAACCTTTTGCACTTAAAAAGGTTGGTTCTTTCTATAGGCCGTACTTATTTTTCTATTTAAAATTTGGTTTTCTCGTATTCAAATTTCTTTTATCATGTTTCTCTTTAACTTTGGTATGATTTGGGCAGTCGGCTCCGGACTTCTAATATAAATATTTGTTTAATAACTTCATAATTTTCTTGGATAGATATAATGGGTGAAGTGAATAAAACCTAGTACTTGCTACCTAGAATATGCTAAGCCTAGTTAGTAGTTTCTAAATACGGTGTGAATAAAGAAACGGAGAAAAAACTAGGAGAAATCCGGTCGTCTTAGATAGTGCTAGGCGCTAGTAAATACTAGGGCCCAGGAAGTGGTTAGCAAGTGCTAGCCTCAACCGCTCCTGTTCATACTTATACTCGTAAATTGTTCCAAAGCTTTGCAGGTTGCTTGGACATTGATGCTTGGATAACCTTTACGACAAATATATTCATCGCCGTGCTGTCCTGGTTTGACAATCTGTATCTGGGTACAGTCAAGGACACCTACAACTGTCAGTAAAAAGTAAATCTTCTTTGCCACATAATTTTTGCTTCGTTAATCTCTACTGCTATAGATGAAAACCGAATCCATCTATGAGAATTTCCGACTATTTGATCCATCACGTCTTATAGTCTTATTAGAAGTAGTTAGATGAATACCCAAGTCTTGAGCCGCAAACAGTATTTATACTCACACATTTACTGAAATTATAGTGCAACATCCATTGTACATAATATATCCATGCGAAGTTGTTACAAAACCTGCGTCTGACCACTGGAGCGGCGTGCAAACGCTCTCTTTGACGACGTCCCAAGAGCAAGCGATAAATTTAAACAAGTAATTATCCACATCATATTAAAGCTAAAGATACGTACTACAAGTTTTATTTGAAACATTTTTGTGTATTTTAAATAATTAAAAAAATAAAAAAAAAAATAAAAAAGTAAATTTATATGCCTTGAGAAATCATTATTTTTTGTGTGTTGTTGTTTAATAGGACCTTTAATATTAACTTTATCGAAAAATTTATAAGAACAAAATATGTTTAATATGGATCAAGGAACAAATGTACAAAAACTTAATTCACTACGATGAGTATTAACGAACTTGTAAGCAATCTTGAGAAGCTCTGCATTTGTAAACTTCAAGGGGGGGTGGAGGGGGAAGCACAATGGGGAGAGGCGGGGACTTTTGAGAAAATACATGTCTCATAAGGGTCTACCACATATACAAAATTCTGCTTTCTCCTAATTTGTTGCGACAAATGGCGATTTTTGGCCTTTATTGACTGGGCTATAAGTGCTAGGTTTTATTCACTTAACCTAATATTTTTAATTATTTTTGATGTAGGTCTAAATTTAACTATGTGTCTAAAATGTCGGGAAGTCATTTCAATTAAATTTTGTAGTGTTGAACATCGGGTTATTTAGTATTTCTGACTTATTCCTATGTATTTCAAATAATTACCGCTAGGTGTCGTACATACACTGTTGACTGCAGTTTGAATGGAATTCCAGAAATCTCTCTACCTCTCTCTATCAGTTATTTAATTATATTCCTTATTTACAATTTGGTATAGTATATTTTTAATTGTTACAGTTATTATAGGTACGGGCTTATAATTGCTAATAAAATATATGGAACAATAATCTATCATTAGACATTAAAAGCTTCAAAATCAATTTTTAATCCAAATCAACCAGTAATGACTTTTATAAGAGGATGGTTAAAATAAAGTGATCACACAAGGATGATAATTAAATGTGAAGTGATCACACAAGCAGTTCCAAGCTGTAAGATGGAATTGTGGGGTAGTGGTTTGGTTATCTTCTCCCCTTTGTTCTGTTCTCAGTTCAGTCATGAGTGAACAAGAGGTACCTTCGTCTGTTTCACAGCTAATTACTATAAAGTTTTTAACCAATGAAGGGGTTAAACTTTTGGAAATTTTAACTCGTAGGAGAGCATAGTTTGGGGGTGCTAAACTGTCCCAGAACTGTGTGTATACTTTGGCCTGACAATTTAAGGGTGGCCAAGAAAGTGTAGAGAACGAAAGTCATGATCAATGTCCAAGGTCAAGTCTCCCAGAGGACAACATCCTCGGGTTGAGAGTTTATGTGATGAAATCGCATCAGAAGTGGGTATCAGCATTGGTGGTGAACAACTTGGGTTTAGAAAAATTAATGCTCGATGGGTTCCTACTTCCGAGGCTGTTAACCGAAAATCAAAAGCAAGGCAGGTTGGAGATTTGTGATTTACTTCCGAGTCCATTCTGACAAGAAGGCGAGGATTTTTGAGGCGCATCACTACATGTGATGGGACGTGGGTCCGTCATTACACTCCAGAATCAATAATTTACTATAGAGGAAAATAAACCTTGGTAAATATGTCAAATGCAATGGAATAATATTTCTTTTTAATGGAGTTTTTTTCTTTTTAACCTAGCATTAGTAGCAATCACATTTCAAAAGCCTTAAAAATTACAAAAAACTGTACCAATCTTCAAAAAGGAAAATAAGGGGGTTCCACAAGCTATAGACCAATATCCTTAGTTCCAATTTTAAGTTAAGTCTTTGAGCACTGTATAAAGAAACAGTTATATCGGTTTTATATTTTTAAGAAACATATTTTTATTTCAATATTTGTAAATTTAGTCGGAAAAAAATCTTAGGTTAGGCATAGAATGATGAACCAACACATTGTAACGGGTAGAAACCCGACACAAATGGGCTAATTACTAAGGTAATTAGGCCTAACAATAAAAGTCAGATATAGAAGCCAATAGGCCTAAATATGCAAATGTAGAGTTAGTAATAAATAAAATAACACTTTGTAAATAGGTATCATGAGAAAAAATGTATGTAAAAAGAAAGGAAGTAATTTAAAATAATTATATTGTAAATTGCAGGCCTAGTCAATGTTAAACGTAATAGAAGCAAAGCTCAGTGAATTATTCGAAGGGAAATCGACAGGATAATTCTTGTCGAGTTTTGTCAAAAGCTGCAAACCTCTGTACTGTTGCCATGCGCCATAAGAGGCTATGTTAATTTCTTAAAGTATTTTAAAATATAAAAATAGTAAATTCTTTTTAATAAAATGTATAGAGGAGAAGAAGACAATAATAATCTAATTAACAGAATTGTTTTAATTAAAATAATTACAAAGTTATAGAGCAAATACTTAGGTGAAAAATGCTAAAATCCACAAATTAAAATAATTCAAAGGCCTAAATTTTGGATAAAGTAAAGAATAATAAATTAATAATAATTAACCAGAAATAAATTAATCTAATTAAATATTTTTGAAAGAAAAGGCTCAAAAATAAACAAACTAAAATAACTAGTTAAATCAAGGGAAAAAAGGTTATATACACTATATAGTAATAAATATATATGAAATAAAGTGTAATATATATGTTTATGTAAGATACCATGTGAGGAGGGGGCATAAACCAAAAAGGGGGGTTGCCAAATCCAAAATTCTACGATTCACAGATAATAGGCCACAGAATCGTGCCCGAAGTGAAGAAGGAAAAAAGAAGGATAGTTTTGGAAGTTTGGGAACCAGGAGAAGAAGATGGAACCAAGAAAATTCAAATTTAAACCATTTTGAAAAAGTTAAAATTCGAAATTAAGGAAAAATTAACGAAGGCGATAACTTGAGAACCAGGAACCCTAGAACTACAACTCAAAGGAGGAAGGAATCAGAAGATGGTCAAGAATCCAATGAGCCACGGAAATCCAAAATCGGACCAGGGGTTACGAAGTTAGAGCATTTTGAAAGTTTTAAATACAAAAAGTGCATAAATCCTGTACGGACTGGCATAACTTGTGTAAACAATGTGAGGGGAGCTAGAGGTATGACGTAATGGTTACCACCACCGAGGCCAATACAATTACTTATTGCGCTGCAAATGAAATAATTAATTATCGACGAAATTAAAGTGGATTAATGAAAATAAAGTCGTGGGACCTAATTTAAATAGTTAAAGGAAGATTCTACAAGCTAGAAAAACCTAATAAATCACCAGAGAAACGAAGTTACTAAAAAAGGGAAGAGTAAGTCTCTTGACTTCGATTTGAACAGTACGAGATTGAGGAAATGAAAATTAAATTTAGTTGCATTCAGATAGCCATCCAAGGACCACGTCAAAGTTTGCAGAAGCAGCAGTAGGTCGGCGAGAATCACGAACTCCGGTACAAGTCAGCGGGCCGTAAGAAATCGCTCTACCTAAGGAAGAGGAGAAATCCTGGGAGGAAGGAAGAAAGAAGAGGATCAAGGACTTCATTCCAAGGCCTAAACCACCGAGGAGAAGAGCTGCGATCAATCATATTTATTTGTGAGTAGCAAATAACCAAGCTATATATAATTTTAAAATAAATAATATCCAAAGATAAATTTTTAAAAATAAATTCAAGATTAATAGTAAATTCAGGGGAAAGTGTAAAAGTAAAATCATTCAGGAATATTCCCTATTCTCACAATGGTATAAAAGTGTTTCAATATAAATGTAAATAATATCATAGTTGTAAATATCAGGAATATATTTGTTTGAAAATTTTAAGAAGTTGAGAAAGAATAATTAATTTGTTTTTTGAATTAAAAAAGTTTCAATTTGCAAATCTTAATTTCTTTTATTTATATGTTAAATACCCTATACCAGAAATTTAACCAGTGCTCTAGAATAAGTTAGTTGATAAGGTTATATTAATTCTTGTGTGTGACAAAGTAACTCCAAATGGCACAATCCGGAGAAAGAGTCTGACTAGAGCTAGTGAAATATTATATAAAGTGTATTTATTACAAACAAATCTTTTAAGATTTAGGAAAGTTAGCGTATTTCCTATTTCTTGTCCACGTATGCGCGCAAAATTTATTTAAGGGCAAATAAAATAGAAAATAGAGGCGGGTGCGACGTAACAAGTGACGCCAGAACCCGAATTTTGAGTAGGTGCGCGTGTGAGAAGCGGCAAGTAGCTTCCGAACGGGGGGCTCGAAACCCTTTGAGCACGACAGCTTACGAATAGCGCGTGTGCGGCGTGGCAACATGTATTTACAACCAACATATCATAGCAATTAATTGAATAAAATAACAGATAATATAGCGCTGCTGTTTGCTCCAATATTTCCATTAACAGCTTATTTCAAAATTTGAAACAATTATTTTTGTATTTCTAGCTTTTAGGTTAGGGTTTTAAAGTGTAGACCTTTTAACCATTATTATAACTGCTGTTATAAAATATAAGAAATAATTTGATTTGAACATTTAACATTATTTATCATTTTAGTTTTGAGGTTATTATTAATCCTACACCTTTATTATAAATAAAACATAACATATGTTTTTAGAAGGTTCCGTTGGGGGTTGGCGTGCAGAGCACACAGGGGTCTCCCCTAGTCGAGATTAATTTGTTTTCCTTCTTTTGCTGAACACTACTAAAGCTATTGTAGAACATGTTTTGTTAAGTTTTGTAAATAAAGAATATACTTCAGCTACATTAGTCACGTCATCCAAAGAATGATGTGTATGAAAGAAATAATGTAATTTTACTCCTAGAGGTTTTTATTTTGTACATGTTGACACTGTCTGTAGCCATATCAAAATGTCTTAATTTGAAATCATAGATATCTTACTTTTGAGGAGATTACCAATAGGCTTCTTATAGCGAGAGATAAAGCTGTAAGTCTTCAATCGTTCATAGGTTGAAAGGGAAGCTGCTATCGCTGCTTGTTTCTTCGCAACATCCAGTCTATCCTTGTAATTTATTCCATTTTGTTTTGTCTAGAAGCAAAAACAAATAACATCAGTTTGTATATAAACTTTAATTAAAATATTTTATAATATAATATAGAATTTCAGAAAACTTAGCTATTTCATTAGTGTGATGCCTTGTACAACTTAAAAGTTTTAATTTAATCAAATTAAATATCATGTCATTTGAAAATGTCATTTGAAATTATTGGAGAGCAGTGCTTTGCGCTCCACTAACATTTTTACATAATATATATACATTGGCATTAGAATGGCCATCACTGCCTGGAAAACACGAGCATCCAGTTAATGCTCATAAATTAAACAATTGGAACACACACAAAAACAGATAAGCACAACAATTAATTCACAAAACACTACTAAAACTAGTTGACAAAATACAACAGATAATTTGGGCGAAACAAGTAAACACCAACACCATATCAATGGTCTGAGTATCACCCAGCATCATCTGAATGCAATTCCCCCGCTGAAACCTCTTACAGACATGCTTTTATTTTTCACATCCCAAAAGAAAGTGCTTTGAGGAAAGAAATTTAGAACAGTACCGGTAGGTCCGAAGTATATCCTCAAGCCACATCAGAAACCCTTCGGTTAGCATGGAATGGTCGATGTGTAGATGAAAAACACCCACCAATGGCAGCAAGGTTGTGTACATCACTCGCTGCTGTTTCTGCACTGAATTACATAGACATAGTTTATATTTGTAATAAAATTCTTAAACAGCTTCAGAAACCTACTTTATTAACAGATACTTGCAGTAGCGGCTTTTGGTAATTGTAGCTGTGGGGTAGTTGTTACAAAATATATAAGAAAACAACCTATTATTAGACATGCAAAACTTCCATAGGCGTAACCAGGGGGGGGGGGGGTTATAAGCCCCCCATGGCCCTACTCTTAAATATCTATCTTATTTTCCTTATTGTAAACCTATCATTAAAACCTTCCCTTGTCACCCAAATTTAAAGTTGCATAATACTTTCCCCCTTTTGCTGATAAGTGATAACAAAAGAGTTTTTGTTTGGTTGATTTTAATTTTGTTTAATAAACAATTTAATTCAAACAAATTCTAAGATTGTAAATTCCTAAGCGCCGTATTTTTGTCCTAACTGTGATTGGCGCTTGACAATTAGTGTTCTGGCTGATGAATTTCCCCAAGTTGTACACTACCAAAAGCTGAGGTAGTGCAAGGTAGCAAACGAAAATGCTCACCGACCAGCACAAAGAGCAAATAATGTGCAGTGGGCAAGGGTTTTTGGACCGCTATCGATAAGATGAAGATGATTTGTTTTCCCAGATTTTAACAGTTGACAAAACAAAAAAATACAAAAACTGTCAATAAAAATCTTTTCTTATGAGTTAATTATTTTTATGAAACAGTCTTACTTAATGAATATGCCTTGTATCATTCAGGTACACGAAGCATTGTATCTAGATTTAACAATCTTATACACACTAATATGACAATATTTTAAAGTAATATAATCTTAACTTTCAATTAAAACAAGCACACATACCTGCTTAAACCTTTTCTCCTTCTCATGGCCAATATAAGGAGCTATGGAAGGGGGTTTCAACCAAGCTCTGGTCACATTGTCATCAAAGAATACTACATGGTACCATGCCTGGAAATAAATACAAATTTTCTTGTCAGATTCATGAAAAATGTTTACAACAATAATCTGGCATAGGACCTATTTCCCAAAGGTATTATAATATGAATGTTTATTATATATTATTTTAAATTTAAATTGCCACACGTTGCGGAGCCAAATTATAATATGAAATTTGTTATTCTGTGAGAAGCCTCACGTTGGGAAAGCCAAATTATAAAACAAGTTCTGTTTTTATTTAAAAATAGCCAGACGTTGGGCCGTCAAATTTATAATACAAGTATATATATTTTAATACTTTACTTTTCCTTTTTAAAAAAGGCTCCACTAGTTGGGCTTCAAAATTATAATACAATCTTAATGAGTTTTACTATTCTATTTGTTCCAAACTTCTACAATGACTCACTCTTTATGGTTAACAAATGTGTACTTTATTAAATTGAAATTACTTTCTCTTTACACAATTATTTTTAAATTTACTAGAGCACTGAAACAATATTATTTTCTTTGATGTATGGGCTTAATATGCTAATGACTGTACAAATTTTAATTGATATTCTCTCTCTCTCGGGTTAAAGAGTACCTGGCTAGTTAAATATGCAATCACTTAATATTACACTTAAAACTACTACAAAGAAATATTACAAACTAAATTATTATTATTAAAAATGTTCACTATTATATATATATGGCCAAATCGAAGTTAAATGAAATGTTCTCAAGTCTATTAATTTAGAAGATCAAATTTCTGGTACTTTGTTATATGGGTTGGTAAAATTGGTAGAATATTACCTAGGCTGCAGATTCTATTATGTGCTGATACAAACAGGTTTACTTATTATAGCTCTGATATTTAATTTTAGTTTTCTTCTATTCAGTGTTTAAAGTCTTTAAGTAAATTCAATTCTTCTTATAAATTTGGTTTAATTTACTGCTCATCAAAATGCAACTGTGTTATATGGGTATTCAGAAAGGACTGTAAAAGGAAGCCTATAAATTTAAACAATTACCGCTTCAAGAATCGATACGGCCATTTATAGTTTAACCCTTTCAGGACCAACTTATCAAAAAATTTTAAAGAACTATTTTTTCTCCTTTTTTTGGGTTTAAATTGGTTCATTTTAGGTAGGATATTTTTTATATAACATAAAAATATTTATTAATATACTTTTTTGACATGGTACTTTAAAGTACCGACAGTCCTTTATGACAATTATAGGTTGTTTTCTTATGGTACAAATAAGTACCGCCAGAACTCTTTGCCATAATATAGATTTTATTATATCAGATTTATAAAGCAAAATAAAACAATGTAACATGACAAAACTTTTTTAAATATCTAGAAAAATACAAAAATATTTATTTTGTGAACATGAAATACAATGTAGAGCCTCTAGAGGAGAACTTCATGGAAGTCGGCAAAACAGTTTTTCTTGTCATTGATACATAAAAACACTTTACAATGGCTGCATTTACTGTGAGGCCTAGACTGAATCTTTTTCTTGCTGCAGACCTCACAGCGCCCACGCTTGTTGTCGAACATCGGCCAGTGGACCCCTTTGTTTCCCAGACGGACGTCTCTTGGGACGGAGAACTCACTTTTCCGTCGCTTTACAGAAGAAGATCCTACAGCAATGTCCTCAACCGATCTTCTCTTTCTTTTTGTTGTAGTGTAACTCATTAGGCCCTTTGCAACCATCCGTCTAAATTCTAGAACTGTAGTTTGTTCAAACAAAATTCCATAAATGACATAGGAATTCACAAATGTAATGTCCATCAAACCCCAAAACAATCTATGCCACCACTTGACAGATTTTCTATCAACGTTGTAGAGAGCTCTGTAGCGATCAGCAAGATCGACCCCTCCCATCAGTATGTTGTAATCCTTTACAACCTGTGGGCATTTAACATCTATTCTAGAGCCATTTTTTTGAGTCCGTTTTACTTTAGTTTCTTCTGTTCCATGGTAATTTGAAATAAGTAAAATTGACTTGCTATCTTTCCACTTAAAAATACCAACATCAGCACTTGAATAGCGATGGTCCCAAGATCCTCGTTCTAAATATGCATCTGATTTCATGTCAGGTATGCCTGCTCTGTCACTTCTTAGCGTTCCACAAGCCAAAACTTGTTCATTTTTCAGCCTCTCTAAAAGAGGAATAGATGAAAAGTAGTTGTCAAAAACAACTATACGTCCCTTACCCCAATGTTCTTTAGTTAGTGACAGTACAACCCGTTCGCCCAAACCGTATTCCTTAAATTCATTTTCCACAGTTTCATTTTTTCCCTGGTAAACTTCAAAATTTAATATATAGCCTTTTTGGTCACCTAAGCACCATAGCTTGTAGCCTCGTTTTATGGGCTTTTTAGGATTATACTGTTTTAGTGAACTGCGCCCTTTGAAAAGGATCATTGATTCATCAATACTAAGTTCACGTGTACCATTATACAGAGTTTTGAATTTTTTGTTGATCATATCAATAAAAGGCCTCAGCTTGTGCAATTTATCTTTTGTTTGAGGAGTAATGGTACTGTTGTCATTTATGTGAAGGTTTGATAAAATTTCAACAAATCTTGTCCTAGTCATAGCAGATGATACAGGTCTCACATTCAAATCATCTGATGTGGACCAATAGTTCTTCAATGAAGGGATTACATGGTACCCCATAAGAAAGTTAATACCGATGAATACTAGAAGTTCTTCTTCTTTTAAATTAAGGTTCTTACCTCTTTCAGTAGCATATAAGTTGGATTGGAAAACAAGGTGTCTTACGATGTGTTTATCGAAGAACTTTAAAAACACTTCTGTGGCTGTTTTGCATCCTTCAAACTGTCCTTCAACAGGGCCTGGAAAGGAACAGAACATTTAGGTCCTGCAGTAATCAAGAGTATTTATTTCATAGAATTTATTGGAACGAAGTTCCTTTGCGGATTGTGGTAGAAGTTAACAAATTTGTATACAAAACAATCTAATAATAAATGGCAATTGAAAGATTAAAATTAGTGTGTATGTTGCCGTTAAGGCTGGTAAAAGAATTGAAGAAAAGGCGTGATGGACTTATACATAAAAAATATATATTAGGCTAAGCTTTTATAAAATTAGTATTAGTAAGTAATGACAATTTTCTCACCTTCATTGTCATTATAAGTAGGAACCGTTGTAGTTAGGTCCTTCTTCTTCCACTTGCGGTTGATGTCATCTCTTTTTGCTACCTTTTTCTGGTCGTTATCATCTTTCTTAGATTTAAGCTTACTTTTAGTTTTCTTTTGGTCTTTCACCCTCTTTTTTGGATTGATTTTGGATCCTACTATCTTATTGTTTTTATTCTGGCCAGGCTTTTTTTCTTCAAGATTGTTCAAGCTGCTTGCAATGCTTGTGGGTTCACTGGGCTCAACCAAAGCTATTATTTGATTGTTGTCAGGATTTTCAACATTTTCATAGGCGCCTATAGCAATCAAGTCATTAAATACATTGTCAAAATTATTCACCGATGATTGGTCTAGGCCTAAAACATTGGTGTCCTCACTACGGCCTATGGCGGTTTCTTCATTATGGTCTGCGGTGATTTTTTCTTGGCTAGGATTAGGTCTTGTTTCCTGCAATATGCAATCATTTGAACTTTGAACTAATTCAATATTACCTAACCTAGGCCTAAATCTTATAGTGTCACTTAGACTTGCCTGCTCGGCACTGTTAGTAATGATCTCTTCCAATTCACTGTTATTTGGCTTTGTTCCTTTTAGGCTAGGGATGCTATTCCGGATTAAATTATGTTCATTTATAGGCCTAACTAATATGTCTCCACTACCTGTACATAACCATTCATCTTCATCACAAAAGTCATCATCACTGGCATCTGAAAGCACATTCACGTCAGGTATCTCTTCAATAAGGATATTTTCAATATCCTCGTCAGCCAAGATATTATCTCGATCCATAATTAACCACTAATTGAATAACACTGTTGCTCACAGCCTACACTAATTTTTATTCACAAAAAATAACCCACAACAGAAGAAAACTGAACAGCTGTTTATAGCACTGCTGTTGCCATAGAGTCCTGAAGGTACTAAAAAGTACCACTTGCAATTTAGTTTGTAAATATTGTCACACACCTTTACAGGGCTAAATAAAATATGGATAGACTACATAAATGTATAAAGAATTCAATTTTGTAAGAAGTATGACGAAAATTTAATTGTATCACATTATAAAAAAATGATAAAAATTGGGTTTATAAATCAGTCGGTTACCATGGACACAGTACCAGTCAGTGCTACAATCTGTTAGCAAAAATTGAAAATACTAGCAGAAATTTATATTTTAGAGGATGGTAATAGTACTCTGAAGTACCTTCAGTCCTCTAATGGGTTATATATCAGTTATTTATGTAGAAATAGGTCTCAACAAGTAGTGGTACTTAAAAGTACCGTGAGTCCTGAAAGGGTTAACTCCATAACTTTTGTTAGCAGTGTTCATTTGCTTAGCTTGTATGTAGTCACGTTTTATTAAATATAACGAACTTTACAACTACCGTTATATTTTATGTCCTTGGTATCACTTTTTTAATTATATTTAATGTTTATTTCACTTTGAATTGTTAATAAAGTCCAAAATATCCATTTTATATTTTCACATAACAGTATCGTATTGTATTTATCACAGCTGTTTTTGAATCCTGCTCCTTTTCATTGATCACAGTTTAGACAATGGCATCACCTTTGCCGTGAATCGAGTTTGTTACGTACGCGATTGTATTATTTTAAGGTTATTGAAACACACTAACTTTTTTTTAGAATTTTACAAGTAACTTAATCATTTATAATTCAAATTATACACAATGCTTCTACTTAATTTATAATTTCATTTACACTAAAACTAACTTAATCTATATCGGTTAAATACAATGATTTTGTTCTTACTTGCCTTTGTTTTTATAGGCTAATTTTTATGATTAAAATTTGATTTATTTATGTTATACGGTAAGTTTAATTTAATTTAGCTTAAGCTTGTTATCATTTGTGTATTTACTGTGGTTTAATTTACTCATTTAAAATCCCGAAGTTACTTTATAAAGATATTAATTTTGACTGCTCTAGGCTAGGCTATATAAGTTAGGTTGGTAGGTTCATACTGAATCTTACATTTCATTGTATTTTTATTTGTTAACCAGGACTCTTTAACTTTGAAATTATTTAGATATATACAAAATGTTACAACTGCCCCGTAAAATTTTAATTTTTTAAGGAAACCTTGTTTTCTTAAATAAATTATTAAATTTTCTACCAGTAACATTTTGTTATTTTTACTGGTGAACTTGTAAACTTTATAACATAATATACAACACAAAATATTTAGTAACAAAACAAAAACATAGTAACATTTAAATTCAATAATTAAATAACATCTTATAATCTATATACAATATTTCATAACTATCTTACATATTAGGAACAATCTGGAATACTTGTTTATTTATTTTGTTCAAATCTCCTACGGTAATCTCCCCTTACTGACTCTATGCCCTCTTTTAAAATTTCAAAACTTTATACTCCTCTAGTCTCTCCTCCTCATAATATCTTTTCGCATCTGGTTTAATAGGTCTAATTTATCCATCTCCGTTCTAATCATCTCCTCTGTAATTTGTTTACTTTCATCTGTAGTTATCTCATAATCTTTTATGTCGCCGAGTTGTTCATTTTTATTTATCAATTTATCATAATACCTGTACATTTCTAACACACCATACTCTTCTTGTCCTACTATTTCATTCCTAACACCATTATTACTCTCCTTATTCATCTTAACTACCACTTCCCTATTATCATAATTAATCATTACATTATTTCCTTCAAAGTCCAACTTCATCTTCAATTCATTTATACTGTCCATACCTATAATTATTTCTCGTAACAAATCTGGTACTACTAACAACTGCATTTCATATGATATATCTTCTAATTTAACTTTTAGCATAATTATACTTTCAATTCGCCGACTTTTCTTGCCTGTTGCTGTTATAACATTTATTCCTATTACTGGTAACTCTTCATATCTACCTAACCTCTCCTTATTTTGTGTAAACCATTCCTTCTGTATGCATGTAGCATTACTACCTGTATCTATCAAACCTTTTACTTTTATTTCTCCCAACTGTATCTCAATTTCTGGATTATCATTCCTATATTTCTTGTTTGTTTCGGATATATCTCCCTCTCTCTCACATTCAGTTAGAAATTTCTCGTCACATAATACTGTGGTTATTATAATATCATTTATTGGCTTAGGCCTATCATATTTTATATTTTGTATTACCTTTTCTTCTATATTATTATTATTACACTTTTTATCTTCTGATTGTTGCACTGGAATATCCCTTGTTAACTCTATATTTACATTTCCTCTCAGATCTATCTTCTTGTGCGATGTTCCAGTGCTTTTTAGTTTAAAGCCTGGGTCGTCTTACATACTACTTCTTGTTGCTGCTCTGTTTCTGCCCTTATCATGTTTACAGCGTTGTTATTTCCTGGTCCTCTAGGTTCTGTACTTCTCTGGAATTGTATCATGTTATGTCCAGGTGGACTGCTTGGTACAAATCTGTTTGGCATATTTTGAACTCTAGGTCTATATTGCTCTTTGTTGTAATTTTGATTTCCCTGGTATTGTGGTCGATTTTGAAAATTGTTCTCCCTGTACTGTGGTCTAAATGTATTATTCCTATTACTAAATTGCCCAAAACTGTTAAAATTGTTATTATTTCTGTTTGGTTGCATATTTCTGTCTCTATATTGTGGTCTGAATTTGTTTTCGTTATCAACTGGTCTAAAATTTCGTCTAACTTCTTCATTCTTTCTAATAATTTCGTTCTTTTCTTCTATGTCCTCTTCATTTAAGAAACGTTCCATGTCTCTAATCGAATTAATGTTTTGCACACGTCGAGCATCCCTAATCTTGTCATCGAAATGTCTTGCTATCCTTCGTACTACTTCGTCCTCAGATGGTGTTGGTGTTAAATTTCTCATAATAATGACTTTCTCGATAAAATACTCTGCTCTACTTAATTTTCCTTCCTTCCTATATTTTTCAACTTCCAGTCTATTTTGAATTCCATTCTGCACCTCGTCATTCCAATATTTTTCTATTAATCTTTCCTTCAATGTTTCAAAATCTTCTATTTCATCCCTAACTATCTGCCACCATCTAGCTGCATTCCCTTCCATAGACAAGTCTATTATCTCCCTCACAGTTTGTATCTCCCTATTTTCCCTTATTCTTTTCTCTATATTTTTCTGGATATACCTTTCTATTTGTTTGAGGTATTCAATAGGATTGGCTGACTTCCCATCAAACTTAGGTATACTAGTATTGCTTGTATTCTCGCAACTAACATATACTATATGATTGCTAGCTCCTACGCTCTTATTCTTTCTAACTTCTTCTTCGGTTGCATCTAATCTTTCCTTAAATAGGTTTAAATCTTTACCCCATTCTTTATTTCCATGCTCTAACTTTCTGTCTAAGTTTTCTAAGTGTTGTTTCTGTTCATTCATGTCATATTTAAGATTTGAAAATTCTAATTTAGCAGTTTCCCTGTTTTCTTCTAATTTATCCTCCAAACTTTTACAATTTTCCCTAACATTCTGTTCTAATTTGTTGTATTTTATGGAAATTTGATTATCAAATTCAATTAATTTAGTCTCTATCTTCTCATCGAATTTTGTTAGCAACTCATCCTTCATTTTGATCATTTGGCTATTATTTTCAGTTAATTTTGCATTTACTTCATCATTCAATTCATTTAATTTAGAATTTAAATCAGTTTTCAAGTCATTTATTTGGTTAGAATTAGCATCAAACTTTATGTTCATTTCATATAGGTTAGAATTCAGATCAGTTTTAAATTCATTAAATTGTTTAGAATTTTCAGAAATTCTAGAATTTAGATCAGTTTGAAATTCATTAAATTTAGTATCAAACTTTGTATCTATTGCCTTCATCATTTCGCTTAGCATTTGGACTACCCTATCATCATTACTACTCCCTTGCTGTGTCATTTCACTATCATCAGCAATATTTGTATCAACTACATCTTTTTGAAGCCTAACTTCTTGAATTTCTACAATTTCTACCATCTCCCCTGTAGTTGCATCTACATTTGGTTTAGGCCTAGAAGTTTTAACTTTGGAATCACCCTCTAATTTCTTTTTTGACTCTTTAGGCTGTTCTCTTAAATTGTATGTATTTGATTCTGCCATTTTTGTGAATTTAAATTATTAAATATTAACTATTTAAAATTTCTAACTACTATTAAATATTACTGATTGTTCCTTTACAAATTTTGATTGCCTATTTAACAATTAGCCAGCACGTTGGTCGCCAAATTATAATATGAATGTTTATTATATATTATTTTAAATTTAAATTGCC
>JAGFPH010000613.1:399900-411260 GCA_018207615.1 Philaenus spumarius | reverse complement strand
TGTAATAATTTCCAAAACCTGATGGCAATAACATGACATTTGTATCAAACTTTGGATCTCGATATATCGGTGATATCAGCATATATATATTACAGGCTTCCCCTGTAAATTAATTACCCAGTTCATAAAACTCCTTTTAGAAAATTTGTTTTAGTGAAAAACCTAAAACTTTAAGAAATATACGAAAAATGGTAAATTTCAGTTTTAAAATGTATATAACTTCTTTCGGTTTATCTAACACTTATATATCAGTCCTTTCAATCCGATATTTTTTACGTATCAATACATGAACATGCGGTATGTTGTCAAAAAAATTTGCCATCTCTACCTATTTGCCTTGTGTCTCTTTCACCTCTATGCCTAACAACAGACGAGACACCAGTGTACGGAACACTAAATGTACTACCAATTAAATGTGCGTCAACAGATGAGACACTGAGTAGCGCGCTACTTCTGTGGCTCTACGGTGTCTCTCCCTGCGAGAAGCTGGGACACCGGACAGTGTTCCGTACACCGGTGTCTCGTCTGTTGTTAGCCTACCGACTGCTTAATCTATGTGCTGAATAAACATCAGTTAACATGTTCAGCCCATCTTATACAGCCACGTCTTATTTTGGCTACCACATTTAGTTGCTCATAAAAGTTGTACAATCCATTACTGTACACTCCTTTCCTCCAGGTCCGAAGTAACATTAAGGATTCCTTACACAAAGAAGCCTTAAATTTATCACAACGTATCTATTAATACTAGCCAAAGAACTGAAATCTCTAATTACAGGTATCAGTGAACCTTCCAGCCAAAAGTAAGTCTCAAAGTCAGGGCAATCGTCCACCATCGCAGGCCACCAAGGGTAACCTTCCACACGTGCCCACACAATAGATCCTGCATTGTACGAGTTGTGTATCAAGTATTCTTCTTCTTCTTCACTAGGTCCGTGTTCAGGTTTATCACAACTGTTGTGTTCTGGGTCTGATAACAGAGAATATAATATGTGACAATCCATGGCTAAAATTTACTACTAAAATTTGTTTAGTAAAAATCTGTAGCTTATATATTATAATTATTCCTTTCACACATTGCTTTAAGGAGTACATACAGTACAGCAAATTGTACTTAAATAGTAACAACGTTCTAGAACACCATGTACAAATATTATAAGAGGAGTGGTGATGTTCTGGAACTTCATTTGTAGTGTTTTGCTAGCATAATCACTTTCATTAATTTTTAAGGTCCTTTACACTAAATAGTTTTGATACGAGGTCACTTGAATAGGGAAAGGGATGGGTGAGAGTAACATCCTTTATTGAGAGGGGCAAGGAATTAAAGGGAGTGGTTTGCTGTTTAGGGACAAATAATTCACTGTCTACTGGTCCGAAACTAATAGCCAACCATCTGGTTGAAAAACTGCACAGCTGTTTGTGCACTATTTCCTGGGTGAAATGGTTAAAACCAATCGTCTGTACACTAGCAACATGCCACAGGTGTTTCGGCATTAATTTGCTGTAAAATATGCTGAGTTATATTTGTCGTTCGAACTCGGAGTGGTCGCCATTTATTATTATTCCATATTTTAGGAGAAAATCGTTGCATTGCTCCCGGATTGAATTATAAAAGGAATATAAAAAAAATAGGTATAAATTTACCTGTTCACGTCTATTCAATCTTTGTTATTTTTAGCTGTGATGATCGCGGTTTCGGGTTAGGTTATGTTAGGTCATCTTCCGGGGACATAAATTACGCACTAATTCATTAAATAAATAAAACCATTTCTCTCACTAGTGAGATCGTTGTAAATACATTAACACACACGAGTACACAACGGGAAGATGGGGTAACCCGAAACAGCGGTTGTCACAGCTAAAAATAATAACGATTGAATAAACGTTAACAGGTAAATTTACACCAATTTTTTTTATATTCGATAATCATTGGTTTATGTGTGTGTATTTGGCATAAACAGTAATTGTATAGATCCCCAATTATAAAAGACTTTCCGAGATAGATAATTGAGATGAATCGCACACCCAGAAAAGAAAGGGCTATTGTCGCCGAGACCAGTGTTTCCAAGCTATAACAAACATCCAATGCGCCTGACAACATTCCATAGTCACTTCAAAAGCAATGCTACGTATGCTACAACAACAAAAGAGCCAAAGAAGGACACATCCTATCAGTGTCCTGATTGTAATATGCTGTTTGTAAATACCCTTGTTTTTAAGAATTTGATACAAAGACAAATATTTAATTTGTGAATAAATTATGTTTTTAATAATGATAAAATAAGCCCATTTTATTTTGTTTTGTACCATAATAAATAACAAATGTTTGAATACTGCACCTAATAAACATTATAAATAAATGTACTCTTGTAGATATTTGTGTGTGTAGTGTTAATATGTTTTTATCAAAGTTTTAATGTTTTGACGACCTCTACGGAGTGATGTACTGAAACTGGAGTTTTAACTCCGAAACACATATTTGAAATAAGACAGAAAAAAAGTCATATGACGGTACCAAAAAGGTAATAATAATAATTTATTACTATATATTAAATGTTTTAAGTTTCATGAATTCAAAGGAATGTTTTTATTCCAGGTTTCAGAAGTCAGTCCTGAAGTCAGAAACTTTTCCGGGAAACTTTTCAAAATTTTCTTTCCATAAAAACCTAATTCCAACTATTACGAACATTTTAAAACAAAGAATAGCCAAATTGGTTCAGCCGTTCTCAAATGATGCGCTTACCAAGGAACAGCATTTCATTTTTATCTTATATATTTACAGTAGAACCCCTCTTAACCGGTCTGGTCGGGACCGAGACCCTGGTCAGTTACCTGTTTGGCCTGTTGATCCGAGGTTCCCATAAAAAATAGATTTTTGTTCCTACGTACTTAAATAACCTTCATATTTCATAAATAAACAAGCAAATAAAACGTTATTGCAACTCATTTTATTGTATGTAGGCCCTACATACATAAACAAACACCAACAAATTAAACATTTTAAACTTACATAAACTTTGAAAACTGAATTTACATATACTGTATCATTGTTAAAAAAAAAAACAGTCAGGCTACAGTATTTTTTTCTGTTCTTTAACTTTCAAAGATTTGTTTAAAGTCAATATGTTACAAATATTACATATTTTGTTCCCACGAAATTCAGTAAAGGTTCCGACAAAGCAACAGATGAAGAAAAAGAAACAAAGGATGCTGCTTTGTCAATTGATTCTAAGAAAAAATACAGTTGTTGCGGAAGCAAGAGGGGAATGAGACCGCGCTCCCCCTCCCATGTTCTGCCGGTCACAACACTACATTGCACACCTAAAGTTGTGTCACCCCGCTTTAATTTTCGGGAAATGTCCGTCAAACAATCAATGTTTGAGACTTCGGCCAGTTACAGTAATATAATCTGTAAGAGAAAAAACTCTGTTGTTCCATCGGATAGGCCAGTTAATCCGATGAATACAGTTCTACTGTATTAAAATAATGTGAGTGCCCTCAAACATGTGAAACATATCTTATTCTAATTTTTTTTCCATTCAAGAAATATATAAACATTGTGAACAACCTCTTAGACATCATTTATAACCTCAAACAAAAGGTATTTACTTCACCTGTGAAATGAACATCAGTAAAGAGTCTGAGACATCGGCTGTGAATAGTAAGTATGACAATATTATAGAAGCAGTATTTAAAGTTCAATTTCACCTCTTGTATGTGGTTATTTTACAAATTGAGTCTGAATAGTAGTTACCTGGATTCATGTTGCAGAACCATTTGTCAGGAAGATCCAGAGGATCAGTGACGTGAGGTAAGTAGCGTTGTTTCTCGCAATCCTTATTGTCACAGAAAACCTGCAAATCAAATGCACACACTTAAATAGAAGAGCAAATAGGAATGAATACAAATCAACAAAATTTGAATTAATAAACATTATTTTCTCAAGTACAATAGACATAGACATATTAAGTATGGCACAAATATACATTAAAAAAAAGTACAGGTGCAGAGTGATTTAAATCAATAGATATAATGTATTCTTTTTTCCCTCAATACATTTCAGAGAGGATTATTAAAATATTCGTCTGTACTATATAATATACTTTTTTGTACAACTTGCTCCTTGTTAAGTCCAAGAGTCTTATATATTTGTGGCAAACAGTTATACATTTTTACTCTCATACACAATGGACTATTTTCAAACAGCTCTAGACGATAACATGGAAATCTGTAATTTTATTTTGCTCCAGTATTATAACAATGGTTCTTTACAAAGTCTGCTTTATTTTTGTGTGCCCAGACCAAAGTTTCATAGACATAAAGTCCTAGCAAGATTAGTAGGTTGTAATCTCTAAAAAGGACCCTACAGCTTCTTTCTCTGCCAAATCCAGTAATAGTTCTTAGAAATTTTAAAAGTATGAATACTTTTGGTAAACCAGTAGCACTCCCTCGCACCACAATAACACACCCTAACACAGATTCAATATAAGCGTAGTAAATCACCAAACAAGCCTGATAGAAACGCCAATTTCAAATTTGAAAAATCATATACCATTGATCTCAACTTTACCTAAATGTTTTCTAAATTACAGTTCAATGTTAAACATTAATCAATATAATATACATACCCAAAACTTGTAACAATTCACAGAATTTTTTCAGTGTTTTTTGTTTGTCTTGTTACAAATCTCAGATGGTATAATACAATACTGTTTTCTTTTGCTTTAGCAGGTAAACTGTAGACTTTTAAACAAACATTAAATAGGAATAAAATAAATAAATATTGAGCTTGACTTGTGAGAAGATATACTTTATAGAGAGTTATAGTTTGACTATTGTAGCTCGTGCATCACTGAAGATGGCGACTTTGTCGTTGAAACACGTTTGAGTTAATAAACGTATTAGTTGTGAGATTTTGTGTTCAAAGTTTATTCTATCAATTAAATAGGAAAGTTGTAGCTTAGCAAAACACCTTTTCAAGACCCCATATGAAATTTTAAGGGCTTTAGATTTCGTATTATAGAAAAAATAAGAAGAAACAAAGCTAAAATTCAAAGTCAAGCTAGAAATTTAAAATTTGGTCCAACCTGCTTTTTTTAGCGTAAGAATGAAGCAAACAATTAAATGTTGCCCAGTCTCCCGTTATACGCGTCTTTTCTTCAAAAATTCTTTCCCACCCCCTTTTTAACTCCCCAAACGGTTTTCCCCAAGGTCTCAAAATACAAGTGATACCAAAAACTACAATTTCCAAAAAATTTAACAAAACTGCATTTAAAATTTGTATTGTATTCCAATTTTTCTGTTTAAAAACCACTATTTTCCTTCTAAACCTCCCTAACCACCCCCTCTTCCCCTTGGTAAGTTCTTAAGCTATACTTTTCCTATTAAATGTTTGTTTAAAAAGTTCAGTGATTACACGCTAAAGCAAAAAAAAAAACGTTTTTTAAACCCTTCGGGCAACGCCTTCCGGAGGGGGAAAATTGTGTATTTTTCTACAGTGTTTATGTTAGTAAGAACCTGTGAGCACAAGTTTTCACCTGGGTGTATTAATTCCAATGAAAATTTGATTTTACCTGTACTAATACTCAAAATCCTAAGAAAGAAATTGTCACAAAAAAACACGAAGAAAGTGAAAACTTTCCATCTTCTACTGTCCTTATCTGGTAGAGGTAGTTTTTAACCTTTCAAAGTACCTAACACTAATCAACTTATTGCTCGGTTGAAGGTTCATTGTATTAAATCCTACAATTGATATCTCTTAACAGTTTTCTCCAATTAGTCTCTTTTAATATAATATAAGAAATTTGTACTTACAGTACACCGTCTCGTGGTCCAAATATCACCTTATGAAGGCTACCGCGGTTTCAAAAACACTAAGTTTTCATCTTCAGGCCGTACAAAAATATTCAATCACTCAATGGAGGTCGTCAACAAGTATAAAACCATTTTTAAAAAACACAACACAACACACAAACGTAATTAACACATACCGGTACATTTTATTTTTGGCCAAAATATCGCGTGCGATACACATAACGTTCAAATCTAGACTGCAAGAATAGGTAGGCCTATGTTTGTCATTGAGAGTCCCTCCCCTCTCTGTTATCTGTCGTCGCGGTGTAACATGATGTTGGTTTATAAATGTTGTCTGTCCTTAATGCGATGTCGTAAATTAAATTGGATTTAAAAGATAGTTTGTCATTAAGGACATTGACAGGATCCATTTTTACACCTTTATAAAGCTCGAATTCTTCCACGGAATCCATGTACCTACTTTTATTACAAAAGTGTAATATTTCCAAGTTATTATGGATATCAGTGTATTTGTGGTTCATATCAATAAGATGTTCACCGAAAGCAGAATTTGTGGATAGGGTCCTTTTAGGCAAGTGTTCCTTAAATCTTTTGTTGAAAGATCGGGCAGTCTGTCCTATATAAAAATTTGGGCATTCGCTACAAGTAATTTTATATATGCCAGTCTTGTCATGCTTGTCACTTACGTTTTTTATTGGCTTATTTAATAAAGATGATAGTTTATTTGAAGTATTAAAAGCAACGGTAATATTTTCTTTCGACAATTCATATTTTAAAGTATGGCTTAACGCTGAGCCGTATTCCGTGGAAACGTAAATTTGTTTTTTCTTTATAATAGGTATCTTATTTTTATTTTTATGTCTCCTGATGAGCTTGTCAATGATTGAGCTGTTGTATCCATTGGAAACGGCAATGTACTTAATAGTATTCACTTCCTGCTCGTACTTTACCTTGTCCAAAGGCACTGAGACCAACCTGTGAACGAAACTATTGTATGCTGCCATTTTTACATTATGTGGGTGATGAGAAGACGCGTGTATAGTTTGGTTTGTTGTGGTAGGTTTTCTATAAATGTTGAAATTAAAATTATTATTTACTTTTGAAATAGAAAGGTCTAAAAAGTTTAAGTTATTATTATATGTTATCTAAAAAATATTTTCAAAGATGTAGAGATTAAGAGAATTTATTGCAGTACAATAATGCAGTGTTGCTTTTAAAATCACAATGTAATCACTTTTGTCTTTGATATATTAGTTTTTTACTCGCGCTTCCAAAAAAGTACGTATGTTATAAAGTATTGTACAGTGTATAATTCTTTGCAAGAATATAAAAAGGAATCTATGCCAAAATTAACTACAGTAATCAATGTAGGACTAAGCAACTTATATCTTACATGAAATTCATGTTATTTTTTTTTTACCTAGCAATACTAAATATTTGTTTTCTCCATCACGCTTATTCAAGTTCTGTGAACCTTGCCAAGTGCAAGTGCGCAAATGTCATATTTCTTCCTTAGGCCGTGTTATACGAGCGCTGTTAGCGCCGCGTTTTCAACGTCGGTTTATTGAGTAAATGGAACTCTTGTGTTCCATGTTATTACGAGTGTTATAAACGCTGGAAAATCCGCGTTAACCGGGCGCTATCAACGCCGAACCAAGTTATACGGAGCGCTGTCAACGCGCACTCGCAACGCAGACCAGAGAGGCCACAGTAGTCAGAAGTATCGACTTTGTCCTGGTTCTAGTTGTTATTGTTTATTTCAAAGTGTTTACTGTGTACTTCAAAGTGACAAAATGGTTGACACGGAAAAAATTATTTACGCTATCGAACAGCAGCCACCTCTTTATGACATTAAGTCAAAGGATTATAGCAATAAATAATTGAAAGCTAAATGCTGGATTGAGGTTGGTGAGACCCCATCGTCTACCATTCCTCAAACACAATTCCTCATATGTTTATACTATTTTTAATACACTTAGACAGCCTAACTGAATGGTATCCATCTTGGAAATGAGTGACGCAAGATTGACAACGCCTCAAAAACTCGGCGTATACACAAGTCCTGCGTTGACGACACTTTACGACAGCTCCCAAATTGGTTATTTTTAGTTTTATTTCAAACAACATATCCTCTAACCCCCCCCCCCCCCATAAAGTTCCCCTCATAAAATTATGCCCTGGATCCGCCACTGGTAAGAGCTGTATTAAAACTGAAACCAAGAGAGTTGCAGAGAAGCTTTTAAGTATTTAAATATCCTAACATTCCCCAGCTTATACATTTTAGAGGTACTATTATGCTGTAGATTTAAGAGTCAAACGGCTCGTAATGGTGATTTTCATTATCACCTGACAAGGAAAATAAGTGACTTCAGATGTAATAATCATAGATTGAGCATCTACAGAAGGCTTCCAGCTGAGGCTGGAATTCCGCTATTTAACAGACTTCCAGAGTCTTTGAAGCAAATATCTGATGTTAACAGTTTTAAATCAGAGCTGAAATATTTTTTGCTCCGGGGGAGCGTGTAAATGTGGACGAGTTTATGCCATTGTCTTTATTATGAGTTTTATTCTTTCATGTGTGTTATTTTGTATTATTGTATAATAATTATGTGTTGTAATTTTTAACTACAATAAATTTAGTGATATGATGGTAAAATTGTTTTCTGTTGATTAAATTGTATTTTATGTTCTTTAAGTTTAAATGAAGTTTTTATAATCAAATACTTACTATGTACTTTTGTAATTTACTTGTGGGAATCTTTGTTGGTTTGTTTAATGTATTATTTGTTTACTATTACCACACAATTTTTGTATTTTACCTGTAAATAAATTACAATAAACATCAAAATTTAAATTTAAGTGAAATTGTTTTTACTAAATAATCCATTTTATAACAACGACTATATTCTTCAAAACAATTATTAAATTTCAAATGCAATATGTAGATCTAACTATCTATAAATGTTGTTGGTTATAAATGTAAAATTTTTTTTATTTTCTAAAGTATTTGTGTGTTTGTTGATTGTTATAGTGTAGGCCTATCTCTTGGTGTCTTTATATTTTATATTATTTACTGTAAATCGATATTTTACTTGTCCTATATAAAATGTACAATTTGTCGAAAGGATAAATAAACTGAATTGAAGGTATGTAGATATTGAGTAAAGTACACAGCTTATTGAGGCAGAGACATGCTAAGCCTATATATAATGCAACATGATTACTTAAATTTTATTTTCAATTTTAGTAATATTGGTGTTTAGTCTGATATTTTTAAATTCATAATGATCTGAGTTAAACTCAATGGTAGTGATACTTGTACAACAGGACACAATTATAATGTTCTCAGAGAACTATACTATTTTCTGACTAAAAGTGCAAGAACCACTACAGTACAGCGTTTAACTAGCGAGTTCATTGTGACTTCCATCCCCGAAACTGAGATGTAACATATTGTACTAATATATGTATATCGCAGGTGTGTGTCTTAACGGACTCCAGAAGTGTTCTGCAGGCTATCTTGAACCCCGAACCTACGGCATATGCTTTTCATATCTTGGAAATTAGACGCCTGCTTCGTGAACTGCAGAGCCATAGATTTGAAATTACTTTGCAGTGGGTACCATCGCATTGTGACGTATACGGAAATGAGGTTGCGGACCAAATAGCGAAAGCAGCCTCTAAAATGCAGCCTACAGATGAGAAAAAGGTTTCATTGCTTCACTGTAGGAACCAAAGCAAAAAATATTTTTATAAAGCCTGGTCGGACAAATGGAATCAGTCAACCGTTAGGAGACACCTGCACAAAATTCAACCCCTACCAACTGACGGGAACTTATATAAAGGAGTGCAAAGACAACTAGCATATTTCGCAGCAAGAGCTAGAATCGGTCACATAGTGACGCAGAAATACCTATTCCGCTTCAACCTTACCGATTCGTCGCACTGTGCATTATGCGAAGACGGTGCAGAGGATCTGGAGCACATTCTTCTGCGTTGCAGCTATCCAATTCTTTCACGTGATCTACTAAGAGCAGAAGTCAACGATTTTGAGGACATCCTTAAAAACAAAAAACATTGGCAGCTTGCTCGGCTGCGTACATTGGACACCGGGCCATCGGCTACGATTGATGCTGGAAGCCCGTACTAAGAAGTAAGTACTAATATAAGTATTTTAAAAATTATGCTACATACAAATGTTCGTTATTACGAATAATTGACGGAAATTGATGGTTTCAATTATAACTTTAAAACATATTAGTACTGGGGTTGAACCCACAGCATTGAAAACCTAATAATACATACTAGTAAAACCTGTACTCAGAGAGCCTCAAAACTCCTTAATTGGTTCCTGATTTTCAAAAATAATCCCAGACTTTCCGTCTGACTTGTAAGTTACCCCAGTAAATTATCCCCACAATTATTTACTTCATACTGTCACAATTTTACTACGCGACTGTGTATAGATGGTATTTTACATAAACTTGAGTATTGCTATTGCAACTTGACAACAATTTTTTAAAAGAAAGTTTATAAAATCACTAAAATTAGATCATGAATGTTCTTGAATAAAAAAAAAAAGTGTTGAGACGAAAACTTCAAGGACAAACTCACCCATAGACCAACGCTCCTATCTTCGTGCAACATCTCTAACCTGTGTATTACGTCTTTAGACAATCGCAGAACCTTTTCCACATTCCCTGATTTAGAATACAATTTCGACTTTTGCCTGAATTTCTGTGAAGTTGTCACTTCAGTGTCACTCTCCGAAGATTTACTATCACTATCTGAGTCTTCTTTTTCACTTTCAGAGTCGGCTGCCTTTTCAATGACCATTTTCTCTTCCACAAGTACATCTTTATCATCTTGACCTGATGAACTTTCGTCATCATCTTCAAACAATGAGCCCACTATCGACTGTGAATCATCTAAAAAAGGCTGCAACAAATTTATTATAACAACATATAAAATATTAAACGCATCACCTTACTAATTGAGTTTAATTGTTAAAGTTTTTTCATCTATCCTACTCTACAATATTTTAAGAACCAATGCAAGATAAAATACAAACAATATTTTCTTCACTTATAAATTTGTTCATCAAACCGGAGAATGTGTTTACATTTACAGTAAAAATCAGCAACTACGGTACGTATTCTAGAAACGTTTTTTTACCAATCATAAAGTTTTGCAATTTTCCAACTATGTAACAACAACAATTTGAAAAAAACCCGTAAGCAGCACTGCCGCATTACTATAGCCGTATTTTCTTATCAGGGAATAACTAGTATTATATAATGAGAGATTCCTATGCATTTTGTTCCTTGTTGCGGAAATTGTTCCAAATATATCTATGCACAGGATTATAGTAAATTTAATTGTCTTTCGATTGATATAGCTCACAAATTGCACTTGGGTTTATGAGTGGGAGAAATTGCGTAATTACCTTACACTGGTAATACAAAAAACATTTATCAGGAGATTTCTATCAGTTTTGTTCTTTGTTCCGGGGACTGTACCTGAATTACCTTTGCACAGGATTGTAA
>JAGFPH010000613.1:388466-399890 GCA_018207615.1 Philaenus spumarius | reverse complement strand
CTCAAAAATTGCACACGGGCTTATGAGTGGGAGAAATTGTGCAAAAACCTTACACGGATAATGAAATAATCATTTATCGGGAGCTTTCTATCAATTTTGTTCCTTGTTCCGAGGACTGTACCTGAAATACCTTTGCACAGGATTTTAGTAAATTTAATTACCTTTCGAATGATATAGCTCAAAATCTGCACAAAGGCTTATGAGTGGGAGAAATAATGCATTTTCCTCGCTCTAACTTTGCCATTTTGGTTTGAATCAAACAACCCGCCATTTTGTGTAAAATCGAAAAATGAAAATATCAGTGTCTGGGACATCCTACAAGGACCCTTCCACTAAAATTTCAGCTATTTTGAAGCATATTTACTACCATTTTATCAAGGTGCTAAAAACCCATATACTTATATACCGTTAAATCCCTACCCAAAAACGATTAATCGGTATAACTCCGCCATTTTGAATCCGATCGAAAAACAAAAAAAGTGTATCTGAAGAATCCTACTAGGACCCTTTCACCAAAAAATCAGCAATTTTGAAGCATATTTACTACCACTTATAAATTCGGGAATAAAACAGATATATATATATATATATATATAAAGTAATTTTCAAATTGGGTGGAGTGTAATAGCTCTTAATTTCTTCAAAAATTCGGCTAGTAAATTTTATGTAATCTGGGCAGATGTGGGCAAATTATACAAAAAAAAGATGTATTCATTTTCAACAAAAATCATCATGATGAGTAGGTAACCATCTTAAATAGTTAAAAAAATATATATATATTTTTTGAACAATAAATACACAAAATTTTAAAAAAATTTAAAGTACAGCCCATAGGTATTTAAAGTATAGGTTGGTTGTCCATTTGCAGAAAAACAAAAATAACTAAATAAATAAACCAGAAGAGTGCCCGCTAAGGCACCAGCAAAGGTAAAAGTTTTCAGCTAAAAAAAGTGCACGAATAAAACATTATTAAAAATGCATATAATTTACAGGGTATAGCAAATC
This sequence comes from Philaenus spumarius, assembly GCA_018207615.1. NCBI lineage: Eukaryota > Metazoa > Arthropoda > Insecta > Hemiptera > Aphrophoridae > Philaenus > Philaenus spumarius. Next base: position 398,885 of record JAGFPH010000613.1, on the reverse strand, counting down.
ACCCTTGTAGTAGGTATAATGAGCAAACAGATGAGTCTAGACTCTGGGTTTTTTTCTTTTTTTTCTTGTTTTGCTATTCAGCTGGGCACTGAGTTATATCATGCGGCCCCTTAATCACAATACTTTTATCTAAAGCACTTTTGTCTTTTACTTGATGTGTCTGTAAAAGGAAAGCTATTAATGATTTATGATTGGAATTGTGACATATTATGAGGGATGAGGGTAGGTTGTTATTTACACAACAATGATGTAAACTCCTATATTTAAATTGTCAATGTATAAATAAATGTTTAGTTAGTCACATAAAGTGGGAAAATTGAAAAGGAAATATTTTAAAATTAAAATGTTGGAATGAATGAATTTTAAGGAGGGTAATGTAGGTAATATCTTCTCGCTTGAGATCCCGTCAAGCATAGCACCTAACCAGAAAAGGTTGGGCCCTGGATGAAGAATCCCATGAGTGGATTTAATAACATACATGTATTTTTGTTTCAATTAAATTATTTTTTTAATATTTGTTATGAATTTGTTTATTTTGCGTATTACTTCGAAGTTATTTAGTTTTAATATTTCTACTAGCTTGAAAGAAGGTTTATAATTTTCGGCATTAAGTTTTAAGTATAATTCATTTCGGAAAATCTCATGTGCAGGACAGTTCAAAATGAGATGTTCGAGGGATTCGAACTGACCCAAAGTGCACTGAAGGCATAGGAGTGAAAAATACAGATTCAATTTATAATTTATGTAAAGTTTCATTTACATTGGCGTGTCCAAAACGTAACCAACAGTAGAACCCCTCTTAACCGGCCTGTTCGGGACCGAGACCCTGGCCGGTTACCTGTTTGGCCAGTTGGTCCGAGGTTCCCGTAAAAAATAGATTTTTGTTAAAAAATAACCTACATCTATATATATAAAATTCAATGTATGTTTGTACGTTTGTCTGTATGTTTGTCCTTTATGCGTTACCAAACCGTCCATCCGATTGCTTTGAAATTTTGCATAGTAACACAGGTTAACCCTGGGAAGGTTTTAGGCCATTTATCAAAGTCCTAGGACATTAGGGCTACGCCCCAGTGGCCCTCAAAGTTTCAATGTTAATCTTATGGAAGGTCAATCTTAAGGAAGAAGAAGAAATATTTCTTTTGATTTTATCAGAAACAGCTGTTTGTATGAAAAGCTTAAAACAGCTGATTTTGATCAACAGCTGATTTTGATCAACAACTGATTTGGATCAAAAACTGAATATAATTTTAGGTTAGGTAAATCAAGCAATGAGTAGAATCCCATTATAATTTGCATCGGCCCTCAGGGATACGAATTACAGTCTTTCAAAGTTTCAAATTAAGCAATAGCGAAACATTGCCGGGTCAGCTAGTATTTCATAAATAAACAAGCAAATAAGACGTTATTGAAACTAATTTTATACATAAACAAACACCAACAAATTAAACATTTAAAACTTACATAAACTTTAAAAACTGAATTTACATATACTGTATCATTGTTTAAAAAAAAATCAAACAATGATTTATTTTTCTGTTCTTTAACTTTCAAAGATTTGTTTAAAGTCAATACAGTATGTTAGAAATATTACATATATTTTGTTCCCTCGAAATTCAGTAAAGGTTCCGACAAAGCAACAGACGAAGAAAAAGAAACAAAGTTGATGCCGCTTTGTGAATTGATTCTAAGAAAAAATACAGTTGCCGCGGAAGCAAGAGGGGAATCAAACTCACGCTCCCCCTCCCCTGTTATGCCGGCCACAACACTGCATTGCAGACCTAAAGTTGCATCACCCAGCTTTATTTTCCTTGAAATGTCCGTCAAACAAACAATGTTTGAGACTTCGGCCAGTTACATTAACATAATCTGTAAGAGAAAAAACACTGTTGTTCCATCGGATAGGCCGGTTAATCCGAGGACCGGTTGATCCGAGGCCGGTTAAGAGGTGTTCTACTGTATTTATATTGATTATTTCATGTCTACTTAGTTTTATTTTCCAAAACCACGGTATGTTTGAGATTTTGGGATTGATTGCTTTATACCATTTTGCTTTAGGGGAAGTGTTATAGATATTCAAGAATTTTTTGTCGTTTAAGTGTTTGATGGTCGATGTTAGGTCAGTGGTCGGTAAAACGAGGTCAGAGATTGCTTCTCCATCATGATGAGACTCTGGGTTATAAACATGATTTAGACCAGTGATGAGCAAAGTACGGCCTGTGGGCCAGATCCTAGTGACAAAGTTTTGAATGACAACTTTACTTACCTACATATATTATTTACCATGTTCCCAGAAGAGAACAATGCTCAGTTTATGATCATATAAGGGGGCATCAAAAGATCAAATATTTTCCAAGAAGTCCTACCGATTTTAAAAGAACACATACTATTTATGCAATATTACGATTGCTGAGGCACCAAATATGATGGTAAAAAGAACAATGAGAACAATCTCAATAAGAGTCTTATGGAAAATACAGTACGGCCTCGTTAGTCCGGCTTAATGTGGCTGCCGGTAGGCCAGATTTAGGAAAAAGCTAGACTACCGAGACTCCATTTAAAATGATGCTTCACAGATGAAATAGCAAATCGTTCGTATAATTGATTGATTGAGAAAGTGTAGGCCAAACTAAGGCATTCAAAATAATTAAGGCAATAAAAATTACATCTTTTGATTCATTTACTTTTTAGGTATTTAGGTTGAAGTTTGTTTGTAATAAACAATTTACAGGCCCAAACTTAAAGATATTTCAAAAGTATATTTAAAGAGTACATATCCTAAACAATAACCCCACTAAGAAAAATAACACCTAAAAATTTGCAGAACACTTGATAGAAACCGGCCACAATCACACTAATATAGAAAAGAATTTTCAAATTTTACACAAATGATCCAAAGGCCCAGTTATGAACGTTTTGGAGGAATTTAAAACCTACAAACACATAAAAGCAGATCCAACCTCACTATTAAATGGAAAGACAAAATTCATTTCAGGATACCTAACCCATAACATAGATAAGACAGAACCAGTAAGAGCAAAACATGAACACGGAACACACGTGTGTACAACAAAACCTCGTGTGTATTTCAAACTATATAAATAAAAATGTAAATGTATGTTTGTTCAAAATCTCAAATCTCCGAAAGTTCTTCACCGATTACTTTGAAATTTTTACACAACATTACATTCAGGGCCGGCCCGAGCTATACGCTAACTACGCGGCCGCGTGTGGCGCCGTGATGCGGGGGGCGCTGAACTAGAGGCGTATAAAGTTTAAATCAACCAACAACGCAGAATCTATATCTGGCATACAATTTCCGCTTATTTGTCGTTTTGTCAGTTACAGTTGCCAAGCAATTCAACGAAATAATATTAAAAAAGACTGAAGTCATTGGCCTATTACTAAATCAACTCATATAGCCTATTACTGATTAATAATAATAAGTAGTATTAAGAGAATATCTGTCAATCTGTGTTTGTGCTAATAGTAGTGGACTGGCGAATTATTTAGGGCTGTGGGCGGCCGTAGCCGCCGGAAGTTAGACCGAGCTCATCGATCAACTTACACCTTACACCCTTTGAACCCTTTCACGAGTGAATAGACTCGTCCGCGTGAGTCATGCAGTTTTTACTCCACCCCACCTTCCCTCACCCTCACTCAGTACAGTCTACAGTACAGTCAGCTAACAACTAGGCTACGTGCTACGTTTGGTTCAGCGTTACTCAACTTTTTAAGCTTATTTTTCACAAGTTTTATTTTGTATAATCATGGTTTTGGTTTTGTAGTAGACATGAAATTGTTACATAAATTGTGATGTCCAGTAACAAAAAGCCATCGGGGGCATTTGATCGTAAAAGAAAGTTGCAGCATGCAAAAGAAGATGAGAAACAATCTAAAGCGTTGCAAAAGTTTTTTATAGCGTCAAGTGCGAAAATTGACGATAACGAGCTGATTGAATCTGACCATGACGATGCCGGTGATGACAGATTATCAATGTCACAACCTGTACCTGGATTATCAGGAAGTCAAGAATCAGTTGAACAAGTAAGTATTGATCTAAATTTGTATTTTGTTGTTAATGACTGAATGCGCAAATAGATTCAATTTTAATGAATGGTAGGCTACCAGATGATGATCATGATTTTGAACACTGAACACCATATAGTGCCATTATCAGAGAGCAGTGCGTGTTTAATTTTTTTATTTGTATATTTTGATATTTAAAATATTGTATTATTAATTTGTCGATTTCAGATGCCATGCTTTTATAACCTAATTTTGAAAACTCGGCACAATGATTAATTTATTAAAGATATAGTTTTAGAAAAATATCTGACTTAGTGCAACCCATTCGTTTGAAAAACGGTGGCTGTTTACAGATAAAAGCCTCAATTAAAAAAAAACTACATTTAATCAAACAGTCACCATTTAAAAACGGAAGATTGGATTCAATCAGTTTTTATTCAAAATAGGTGTTGGTTAAAAATTGTTCTTGAGTTATGAATTAAAGATTTTAAACTCAAAATGGATGATATATAGGTAGGCAATTAAGCCTTTATAGAGAAAGTGTTAATCTTGATTATATTTTTGTTTTGACTCATATAACCATTGCAAATGAAGGGTAAACACGTTGGAGTTCAGAAGAGAATCCTTGATTTAAATCGTAGAGCCTTTTATGTGCCATGAGGGAACCACTCATTGAACTTGGTTATTAACGATGCAGCTCTATCGTGCAACAGTGCAGTAGAGTGTTTCAGTACTATACAAGAAATCTTTAACTTTTTTTCAAGTTCTACCAAAAGATGAAGTATTTTGCTCAATCACGTTACAACCCTCACAGTAAAACCACTAGCAGAATCGAGGCACTGATGCCTTTGAGATATCATATCGAAGAAGTATATGATGCACTATATGAAGCCTCTCAAGATCAACAACTTGATGCATTTGGAAGAAACTCAGCCTTAGGAATCTTAAAAAAACTGCAAAGCTTCAAGTTCTTGTGCTGTTTAGTGACATGGTTAGAGATCCTGCACAAAACAAACATGGTCAGTAAACTATTGCAAAAAGTCACAAATGACCTGCAAAGTTCTATGGATCTCATTAAAAGTGTGAGATCATTTCTTGAAAAGATGAGATCTGATCAAGGACTTAACAGCGTGATAATAGATGCAAAGGAACTTGCAGAAAAAATCAATGTGCCTGCAGAGTTTGAAAAAAAAAACATCAAGTCCGGCCAAGAAAGGTGAAAAACAGTTTACTTATGAAAGCGCAGATGAAGCAGTAAACTATGGAATGGATGCCTTTAAGGTCAATTTCTTTTTTGTTGTGCTAGACAGAGCAATATCCTCAATTCAGGAGAGATTTGAACTAATGGAAACTCATAGTTCTAGTTTTAATTTGTTGTACGATATCCCAAGTTTGGACAAGAGTGTTAACGATACAGATTTTAAAAAAGCTTGTAAACACCTTCAAACCATTTTGAGTGATGGAGAAGACTGTGACGAGAACGGAAATGATCTCTTTGATGAACTAAGAGTGTTTTCACCAATGCTGCCTTCTGGAAGTCACCCAGCAGGAGCTCTGTCTTTTATAACCAAGCGTGGTTATGTGGATACTTTTCCAAACGTTTTTGTCGCATTGAGGATTTTGTTAACGCTCCCAGTGTCAGTAGCCAGTGGGGAAAGAAGTTTTTCTAAGTTAAAACTCATTAAAACTTATTTAAGATCTACTTTGAGCCAAGAACACTTGAATGGGCTAGCAATCTTGGCCATTGAAATGACTTATTGAGTAAAATGGACACTGAGTTATTACTCAACGAGTTTTCAAAAGCAAAAGCAAGAAAAATTCATTTTCATTCAAGTTTTATTTGTGAAGAGTTCAAATTACTAATAATTGTAACTATATGTAAAGATGATGGCCTGTAAATAATTATACTTCTGGTTTGCAAGTTTTTCTTTGTGTATTATTAAAACATACCTGGCTTCTACCTTTAATTTCTGATTAATAATAATATGTGTTACAGGTGCATTGATTTATAGTGGTTTGGTTAGTGGGGGGGGGGGGGGGGCGCCAATATGTTTTTTGCTTACACTTGAAAAAGACCTAGGGCCGGCCCTGATTACATTCAAATACAAACATTTTATATACTTTTTTTTAAAACAGCAGCATCTATTGAACAGAAAAACAACAAAAAGTATACTAAATATTTAACAAAAATGTGAGCGCCATTAAATATGTTTATTGACTATAATAATAACAGTAATCAGCTGTTTGCTATAATATTTCCACTAACACCTGTTTCAAACTTTGAAACAATTATTTGTATTTCTAACTTTTAGTTTAGGTTTTTGTAAAGAGCGCCATCTGTTGGACGTAAAAACAACACAAACTACACCAAATATTGTATAGGAAAGGGAGCGCCATAATAAATAATTATTAAATATGTTTAGTGTTGGTACAGCAATCAGCTGTTTGCTCAAATATTTCCATTAACAGCTGATTTGAACCAATTTAAAATTTGAAACAATTATTTCTATTTCTAACTTTCAGGTAGAGTTTTGTTTAAGTGTAGACCTGAGCGTTGCTGGTTTTTTTTACCTTTATTCAAACTGATGGTATAAAAATATATGAATAATTTAATTTGAACATTTAACATTATTTATCATCTTAGCTTTGTGATTATTATTAATCCTAACATTTATTTTAAAGAAAACATAACATATTTGTATAGAAAGGGTCCAACGGGGTTGGCGTGCAGAGCACGCAGGGGTCTCCCCTAGTGTACTAAATATATCTATATATATAAAATCCCAAACCCACTCACTCACTGACTGACTGATCACAGTATCTCAAAAACTATACCACCTAGGAACTTGAAATTACTCATAGGCACTAGAGGTACACTAAGAAAGAATTTTAAAATATTTGGCCTGTAAGGGTTGATACAACCCCTAAAACAATAAATATTGAAGAAAGGATTTTAAAATATTTGGCCTGTAAGGGTTAAAACAACCCCTAAAATAATAAGTATTGTTTGTTATATATCTAAAAAAAAACTACCTCCCAGGAACGTGATATTTGGTACACATATTTTTCATAGGCGCTAGAGGCGCATTAAGAAATAATTTTAAAATATATGACTTTAAGGGTTGAAACAACCCCTAAAACAATAAGTATTGTTTGTTATAATTTCCTTAAAGCTAGAAAACAAACATTTTGTACATTTATTTTTACACAATACATATAAAAAGTAAACCAGTTTTACATTTTGTCACGTTCTCCTAAGGGGTGAAATGCTGCTAGGGTAACAACCCCTGAAACTATGAATATTAATTGAATACCGCTTAGGTACGTGAAATTTGGTACACATATTGTTATTGGCTAGAGGCGAACTAAGAACATATTTGGCCTTTAATGGTTGAAACAACCCCTAAAACAATAAACATTGTTTGTTATGTACTTTCTTTAAAGCTAGAAAGCTGACATTTTGTACATTTATTTCTTACAAGATACATAAAAAAAAAACCAGTTTTATATTTTATCACTTTCTGCTAAAGAGTGAAATTTAGTAACAACCCCTAAATCTATAGATATTAATTTATTACCGCCAAGGAATGTGAAATATTTGGTACACATATTGCTCATAAGCGCTAGAAGCACACTAAGATAGGATATTAAAATATTTGGCCTTTAAGTGTTGAAACATCCCCTAAGACAATAAATGTTGTTTGTTTACTTTCCTTAAACTGAAATTTTGTACATTTATTTCTTAGGCCGGCCGCACACCGGAACGGACAAAACGTCTTTCGACAAAACGTCTTTTCGCAAGACAAGACATTTTGTCTTTTGAAAAAACACTGGGGAAGACAATTTGTCTTTTGACAAAACGGTAAAGTAAGACACTTGTACGGCACAGAATTATAAGTGGTTTATGAATACTAAACAAATATTTAATTTCCTAATAGTTTGTATTACAGTACTTAAAATACATTGTATTTACTTGCACACAACACTTTTAAGATATCTTAAGAGCCTTTCTTCTTCCCGCAAATCCATAACATATGAAACTGAAATACAGTACACCAAATAAATATTTACAAATGTTTCTCCGTAATCAATACTGTATTACTGTATTCAAACAAAAATATAAAACTGTAATTATACATAATATGTACAAACGATCCATCTAAACCATAAAAATAGTTCAATGAAAATAAAGTACACCAAATAAGTAATATTTACAAATGTTTCGGAATAATCAAGATGGTTTACAAATAAAATTGTAAAACACTAATTGAAAATAGTGTAGGCCTACTGTATTTAATTGTTCCCGAGTGACAAAAACAGTATTTAAAAACATTAATAAGAAAAATGATGATTATAAATAATATTTACATCGAACGTAATTACAACACAAGTGGTCGCGTGACGTCAAAAACACCACAGGTCATAAACAAACGACTTCTATTTCGAAAATAATAATACAAACTAAAACAGTTGACAGTGATCAGGTGCGTATTCAACTCACGCATGTGCAGTTAGTTTTGTCTTGAGTTAAGACATAAATCCAGTGTCCAGTGTCTTGTTTTTGACAAGACATGGTCGGTGTGCGGCATCCCCATTTAAACACATGTTAACTCTTACGTCAAGACGTCTTTCGACAAAACGTTTTGTCGAAAGACGTTTTGTCCGTTCTGGTGTGCGGCCGGCCTTACAAAACACATATAAAAAGTAAATGAGTTTTATATTTTGTTACATGCTACTATAGGTTGTGAAAATGTGATAACAACCCCTAAAAACAATAAATATTTATTTTTATACTTTCCTTACAGCTAGAGAGCTGAAATGTTGTACATTTATTTCTTACAAAATACATATAAATATAAACCAGTTTTATATTTGGTTACGTGCTGATAAGAGTTGAAAATATAATAACAACCCTTAAAAACAATACATATTGATTGATATTCTTTCCTTAAAGCTAGAGAGCTGAAATTTGGCACTTATTAATTTTAAGAAAATATTTTAGACATAAGCTGATCAAAACAATCGGATCTATACATTTGCATATTAAAAACATGTCTGGGTGATCTGCAAACATGTAGCTAAGACTCTGATTTACCAGTAGGTATGTAGATTTAGTGGTTGAAAAAGAAGACTCTGTTTGCTCTGATGTTTTTATTGATTTAATTTATTCGGCACACATACAGTGACGAAGATGATTGATGGGCAGCCAGTGAAAAAATAAATACCAAACAAATTGAAAATACATGTTATAATTCACTTTCGTGAAATAATAGATGAAAAGAACGAGAGAAAAATATTACAATTAATTATGAATTATAGTGATGAAAAAAAAAAACAAATTCCCTGTGGTGAAGCACGGGTATTTAGCTAGTATAATATATAGACCTAAATGTTACATGTGTTAAAAGTGTGAAGACATGTGTTTCATTACTAATAAACAATGTGCAAGTTAAACGAAACCAATGCAAGTTAATATACAGGATTATATCGGTTTGAAAATAGCTGGTCAATAAGGAAAACGTTGACATAACCAAAGAAGAAAAAAGAAGCAAAACAAAAATATAATTTATTCATTTTTGCAATTTTAGCCACCGGAATGTCTAACAATAATTTAGGTTACGTACCTTACAGTCTTTTTGTCAGTTCCTTTTGTCTTTGAAGATGGATTACTTCAGATGGATCTGGAGATGACCTTGAAGCAAGGTTGAAACTAGTAATCCATCTTACTGACAAAAAGACTGTAAGGTACATAACCTAAATTTTTGCAAAAATATAAGCCATAAATATGATGATTTATCAAAACTAAATTGTATAGACATTTAGTAAGAGTTTTATTTACTATTACTATTGCATTTTTGTCCAAATACAATGTTTATAGTTCTCCACCACAACACAAGCTAGCCTAGATTATACTTTATTTAAAGGCTACAACTTTGAGCAGGATCATCTATTACAAATATAAAATGATGGATTTTACCTTGTAAAAAGAGGAACCCTGACTATTCAGCTTGGCAAAATGACTTCCCCAAGGGCTGATAGGGGGCAGGGAGGATTTCTTGCTAGGAGGGGTTTTGATACCACCCGATGAAGTAGAGACTTGGGACAACTGTGCTTTGGGTTTTTTCAATTTATCCTTCTTATTCTTCTTTTTCTTCTTTTTCACAGCCAAATCTTCAAATACAGGAGTATGGAAGGAGTCATCTGCAATAATCCAACATTGTTTTTACTATTATGATACTGGAAGAAGTTAGTTAGGTTTGAGAATGAGAGGGACAATAATCTACAGTTGTGTAATCACTGTACACCTCTTTTGAAAAACAAAAACTCTTAGTTAAACTTTATACATGTAGCCTATTAAACTAAATAAAAGACAAACTACAAACGTAATAT
>JAGFPH010000613.1:374747-388456 GCA_018207615.1 Philaenus spumarius | reverse complement strand
AGAAGAAATTTGTAACAACAAAAATTAAAGTTCAAAACATTTCCTTTCCAATGGTTTTTGTTTTATTGAGATTGGATAATATTTAGTGAGCGAAATATTCTATACAAGTTGTGTTGTCTGAGGCTACTCAATTGAGCAGTCTGCCACTTAGACCATTAAACAAAACAAAAGTATAATAATCCAAAGGAAGGGGTGCAGCTCCCACAGCCCCCCCCCCTGGATCCGCCAATGTCATCTAGAAAACATGAGCATTCAGGAAGCACAAAAGTTAATTCACAACACACTACTAAAACTAGTTTACAAAATACAAAAGATAATTTGGACCAAACAAGTATCTCTAAACATTAACAATCACATTCATTCGATGCAGAAACGCTAACACCATATCAATGGTCTTGGTATCATCCCCCAGCACCGCCTGAATGGAATTTGGTAAGCAAAATCTCTTACAGACATGTTTTAATTTTTCACAAACCAAAAGTAGGGTGCTAGGTGGAAAGAAATTTAGAACAGTATGGATAAAGTGGTGGACCTCAATGTCGCATCAGAACCCATGGGTTAGCATGTATCCCAGATATATAGAGCAGAAAACATCCTTCTCTTTAAACGGCTTCGGTAATTTAAAGATATCCATGGACGGACTGTATCTTTAATCTCTAGGAAATTGTTATTCTATACCACTACCCACTCTTCTTTCTAAAGGGGAGGGTTCAGGTTGGAAATAAAGTCAATAAAATTAGATTAATAAAGTTAATTTGAAAATATTTCTAATAAAGAGCGCTATGTATCAGTAACTAGTTGTATTGAATTTCCTTCTATTAGCAAATTTTCTATTCTTACGTAGAGATCAGAAATTGTGCAACCAATCAAATGGCGAGTAAAATTTGATTTCCTTTTTTAATTACTAGTAATATTTGCAATTCAAATAGTCAAGTAGTGAACTTCAAACAGATTTAGTACAGATAAAACATTAATAGCTTTTGTATGTGTCAGTGAGTGTCAACACAATCCCCGATCTACGTGCTACCAGTTCCTGCATTGCGGGGGGGGAGCCCGGCCAAAAATGCTGAAAATGGAAACATTGTGGCCTGGGTGCGGCTCGAAATACAAATGAAAAAAGTCAGATGTTAGGCAGAGACATTTCTCTTTGCAGTTTTCAAAGGTTCTAAATTTCCTTTTAAAAAAATCTTGGAATGAGCTAAAAATCTCCAGAAAAATTACAAAAAGCACAATGGACCCTCTCTATCTTTTCAACTAATTTCACTGCATGCAAGTCTTGGTGAAGAAATTGCTAAGTGCAAAACGTTTTTCAGCTCACTAAACTTTTGTTTGTTGTCTTTGAGATAATGTCCTCCAATTTCCCTGAAGTGCTAATAGCCTTGACCTTGTTTCTGACCTTGCCCGTAACAGTTGAATCGGTCGAAAGATCATTTTCCGCCCTCGAGAGGACAAAAAGTTACTTGAGGACCACAATGAGTCAAGACAGACTGAGCGATTTGGGATTGATTGCCATCAACAACGCTCGGCCATAACAATTGGAGCTTATTGAATGCTTTTCTGAAATGAAACCAAGGAAGGAAAACGTTTGATACTGTGTAGTATATCACACACTGCAACATGCTTTGATCAGCAATTTTCGTGTAATTATATTAAATAAAGTAAAATTATTATATCTTCAAACATGTGTTAAATTTAATTCATAGCCAATGTCTATCAAAGCCTAAGATTTAGGTGTTAAAGGTTGATTTTGTTTAGGAGTTGTAAGTAGAGTAGAGTCCTGCTAATCCGAACTAATTGGGGCCGAAGCGGGAATTCGGAATAGGCCGATTTCATAAATAACATCAACGTATTGACATGTTAATGGGTAAATAATGTGCGGGGACATCTGCTAATGGCAGCTCTATACAGCGTCGATCGGCTTGTGAACAGGTTCAGTGAAAGTCGGAAAGGAAATGCATTTCTTTTGATGGCTCTTAGCGCCGAGACATTAACTACCTCTCTCCCTCCCGCGTTTCAAACATATTTATGAATCACTGCACTGAGCACTAGTCTAGTCGTATCTACTTCAGTGTTTACTCTAGGGGAGTTTGATAAACTGTGTGCGCTTATTACAAATTTATCGATGCAAACAGACCGACTTGGAGGAAAGCGAGGAATAGGGGAATGCTCAAACTGAAATCATATCACACCGGTAAATGCTCTTGACATCGCGCTACGCTACGTCAAACAACACGCTTCATCAACACCAAATGTTGTTATGTCCATGCGGCGATGGCGGAACATTGCATCCTCAAGTCGATTCAGTACTCTTTGACAGAAAAAAATCACTGACATTACTTCTTAAAAGTGTGTGTAAATTAGTAATGCTTTGTGTTTAGCAGTGATTAAAAATTATTCTACAAATTGTGTAAATGGAGCCGACGTGTACTGTAAGTAACCAGCATTCATTCCTATTTCGTTTCAGGCGTTTTCATCAAGATTAGGCTCTATATATGTCTCTATTTAACCTTTTCAGTGGCGGGTTTTGAACAACATAGGGTCACATTACCAAAATGATTATTTACTTGTCTTAAAAATCAAGAAATCAAATGTTTAGTGTTTTTTCCTGGTTTTTTTTTTAGTAAATATATATATATATACTTTAGTAAAATTATGCAAAACAGCCCCAGCCGGAGACCAGATATCTAGTCATATCCCGTCAGCTTGGAAGCGAGCCAACCACCGTTTGCTTTACTTCCGCCCTCCTACCCTCAAACCACAGATATGATTAGATATCTGGTCTCCCTAGCCTAGATTCGAACCCGGCATCTTCTGATCAGGAAGACGCAAAATTATCCACTAGGCTACGGCTTGATTAAAGAAAACTGACAAATTAACAATACTTCAGTTACTTTACTATCGGTTTAAATATTACGTGTAAAGGAAAAGATATTTTATCAGCACCATCTAGGAGCGGTTACAACAAGTTTGCTCGGTTCTTATTAAGTGAGTCTGTATGGTTTGTATTCGTGAGACGTTTATAATAGCACAAACGTATATATACGGGCGTGCCATTGAAAAGGTTAACTATTTTATATAACAATAAAGGTAAGTTTTTCACAATCGTCTTTTCCGGTTTTTTAAGTTTAAAAAATCGGTATTTTTTCTGAATTCTGTTTGGATTAGCGGGACTCTACAGTAAGTTTCTAAAAACAGGAGTGTTTATTTTCAGGAAAAGTACAGAAGGTGACCTATAATATGCATACGTCACCTGAATTTTTTTTGCAGACCAAGAAAACGAGTAATGAATTTGAATTATAATAATACTAAAAGTAATTCAAATTTGTTATAATTAACACCTTATTGTAGGTAATATAATGCCAAATTTTTGTCAATTTAGGTAGGGCCCTTAATTCCAAAGAGGGACTCTTTTTCAGAGAAACGGGGGGCATGTACTAGATTTCCGTTACGGGCCAAAAATATATAGATCCAGCACTGTGTCAACAACAGGGCTCTACCTGTACATTCAAAGAAATAAAATTAGAGATCAATGAAGGAAAAAGAAAATCGTAATTACGTAAAAAAATTAGTTTCATATTTAATTAAAAGAATTAGCTTATAATAATGATATTATTTTTTAAACGTTAACCTCCAACTTAACCTTTTGTGTCCACTTCAATAATGTCAAATTTTAATTATAAATTATAATTAGTTTATGTTAAAATAAAATGCTTACTTTTTTTCTAGCTGGCATAATTACCTGGGAACAAGTGATTTACTATATTACCTTAAAATAACAATATGTACATGAACGTTATTCCCGTATCAATCAACTGTACTTCAGGAGTTTCGGCGCCGCACCTCCTCGCACTCATTTAAAAAACGATTTCATAATGATGTAATCATTTTATCACAAATCGGTGAATTGGATAGTTTAGATCAATTCATTGGCTACAACTTTCCCGCTGGAAGTTTGTTTATAACCCAAAAATAAAAAATTTCCTCGCTTAGTAACTTTTCCATGTTAGTCTGTGATAACTCTCAAATATTTTCAATTATTAAAATTCGAAATACCTGTGAAAATAAAAGTTTTTTATACTGTTAGAATCTGTACTTTATGTAGATTAAGAATATCTAAATTTTATTTTACTGAAGCCTTTCCATCGAGTTACAACAGCGAGTAAACGAATGCGCGCACATTACTCATATACTACCAGCTAGTGCGTGTCAGCATTGTGACGTCAGAGTGAAACTGGCGGCACAGTGCCGAGATCAAAGAAACGGTTTAGCCTCCCTTGTTATAGAGCCCTGGTCAACATAATGTTTAGTTTAATAAAGTTAAAGGAAAAATTAAATTAAAAAATGGGCATGTGTGTCGGTATACACACACCATAATATAGAACCACAGCTCTTTAGATTTACTTAAACTAAAATCGTATGCTTACAGGACATTTATAGCTAATCCTAAATCTGGCCTCACTTGAGATACCTAATTTGAAGTTCCTAATAAAATGTTCCCTTTTTACAAACATTGTAAATTTATAAAATAACAATGCTGATTAAAAGTTAATATTTTAACCTGTTAACTCAAGTTTCGGTTTCTTTTCTTGTTCTTCGCCACTGCACACAACTTGAGATAATTTATGTTTCACTTCTGTTTTATTCACCGTTTGTTCCTGAAAATATATTAAAGTGTTAACATTTAACCTACTATAGACTAGCAAACCTGAGCGACCACATCTACAACCTCTCCTTGTCTGTCTGGTCTGATTTGCAAACTATTATTCTCTTACATTGTAAGTGTTTTTGCAGTGAAAATGTATGTTGTATTTGATCAAAAAAATGAATGACACACTTATATTTACAAAGGTATTGTTAAAAATTTTTAATGTTTGGTAAATTTTGTTATTATAATTAACATTTTAATTGACGACATCCTGATAAAGTTGTTGAACAATATAAACACTAATTATATTGTAAACGTTTTTGAAATCAAGTAGTTCTGGAGCTGGCACGAATCCAGGGGAGGGGCAAAGGGGGCAATTGCCCCTCCCGAACTCCGAAACAAAAATGTTACATGTCTTATTACATTCTGATTTCTACCGGAAAAAACACGAGATTAACGCATAGAAAAATCGATCAGGAAAGTAATCGATTTCCAAGTTTGTTTCTTGCGTATTAAAGTTGAATTGGTTGGTTCACCGTTCTAACGATCAATTGCGCACGTCGCGTCTTTCGGCTTAAGTAACTTATATAGTAAAATTTCTAATCTATAGTTTCTTAGCTCTTTTGGCTAGTTGTTTACTTCAAAAACAGATCAAGTTTTCTAATTTGTTGGTGTATTTTTGTTTGATATTTTATTGAGATATAGTTTTGAAATAATATGAAACAAACTTCAAAACTAACATCTTTCTATTAAAAAAAAAAAAATCAGGAGACATCAATAGGTAAGCTTCCTCTTTATTCTGACACAGTTGTACACGTAGGCCTACATATATATATGTAGGCGATAGGCCTATATTTACGTACCTTAATCGAATTAAGCATGAGTTTTATTTTTAATGTTTTGTCCAAATAAAAAATCCTTCTGTTGGTTCAGCATTTACTTTACGTAATTCTAAATTAAAACGAAAGTTAATAATGACCAATGAAGGATAGTAAAAAATAATAAAATTACTAAAAATCTAACCTCCGATAATCCGCAAGTAATAAATAAAATATTATATTGTAGGCGTGTAGGCCTACGCACATTATAATTTTTGAATAAAATTGAAATCCGAAATAGATTTGTTGAATTTTATTAAAGTCAAAAGTATTATATGGTGAACAAATATTGTTCTCACTCACAATATGGTTATAGGCCTAAGTGATAAGTTACAATGTCACATCATCTGTGACTTTTATTTTCTTGTTCTTACTCGTTTCCCAAAATCGGAACTTCACTCATTAGAGGTCGTCAAAAAAAAGTAATATTTTTTCGTAAAAAGTGTAATATTTGACATATTTAATACAAGTGCGAGTAAGATCTCAAGCAAACAATCAAAAGTGCGAAGACCGATGCCAAACCAAAGTTTTTAGACATCCGTAAATACAAAAATAAAGAATTTAACAAGTAAAACATTGTTGACAACCAAAATATTTCCATTGAAATTCAACGTTTTGCGTTAACATTTTTTATATTTTCTGGGAACCCCCAAAAACCTACCAGTTACTTTGCATACCTGGGAAGTATTGCCCCCTCCCAGATGAGGTCCTGGATCCGCCACTGTTCTGGAGTTATAACAACGTTTGTGCTACAGAAAGATTTGATATCAAAGTGTTTTATTTTCAGACATTTATTTATTTAAATAGCTTTTTTTTATATTTCACCGATATTTATCATTATGTTACGAAGTGAGATGAGGGTTCTTTTTATTGTATCAAATTTGGTGCAAGAGTTGTGCAATAGTATAGTGAAACAATTATATTGTATGTCACACTACAGTTGCAATTTAAAGTAGACCAATGACCGAGCTATAAGAATAAAAGGGAGTAGGGACGGAGGTATTAAATAGAGGGAAATAATTCAAGACAGAGCTTTTCCGTAAGGTGTGCCAGCCTAGGTGGATGTCGGGACAAGGAAGCTGAGCTGTCCAACCCGAGATATCAGGATAGAGTAAAGGTGAGGGCAAAGTTTGTGGATATTAAGGGGATAATTGCTTATATTAAATTTGGATTTGAGTTATAATCAGATCACGTGGGTTAATGTATTGGGAAAGTTACTTATTTGAAAAGGATCAATATTTGGGAGTAGAAATATTGTGAAAATTGTCCTTGTCAACGTACTTTGAATAAATTTTTGTTAGTTAGTGTCATGCTCGAGTTGAACCTTTCTTTTAAGTTGAAGTTACATTGGAAATTCAAGAGTCCCATTTGCACGTTTCCCGGTAAATCATCATATATTTACAGTGATAGAACGGGAAAACAAGTCCATTAGCTTTTCACTCTTCCTGAAATCAAAGTACCTGGAACGGAATTTTTCTTTTAGCTCCTCTAAAGCTGTAACATACTTATTTATATCAAAGCCCTCACATATTGATAACTTTCAAAATAAGCGAAGTTGTAGTCCATGTGTTGATTTTTCCACTAATCTTAAAATCATTATTAATTCCCCGAACAAAAATGACCAGTTTTGATGTGTCAGAATTATCTGTACTTTTGTCAAGGGTAATTGAATAATATACAAATTTAGAGGCTTCTTCGTTAACAGAACTAGTGATGTCATCTGCCATGTCATCAATACGTCTTGAAATAGTTGATGCAGAGAGGCTAACTTGATACAGCCTCTGCGATGGATGCAGAATTTAAGCAGAAGATTCCATGCAGTCTTGGACAAATTATCCATCCAAAAAAGGTTTGTACTTAATTGCAATCTTTTCAGCTATAATGAAGCTTTCCTTTACACACACTTTGGACTCCACAGTTGTTGGTCTTTTGAATCAAAATTGCTGACTTTTGAACTTTTTCCTGAAAAGCGTTGAACTTTAAAGCATGTTTGATTTCATAGTGCACAAATTGAAATTGATTCGTTACACACTAAACACACTGATTTCTGATGAAAAAAAAGTTATTCCGAATGCACGTACATTGTTGAAGAAAAAACCCGAATGCCCAGTAGCAGTATTACGAAATCATGCGGTGTGGAGTGACTCGGACCAGAGAAAATTCAGCAGCACTGTAAAATGTAATAATACTACAAACTTTTGATTTTATCTATAATTTGTTCTCTATTTATTTATGAACCCGTTCTGGTTTGTAATTAATATTATACTCACGTGTCTTTCAACATTCAGCGTAGCTCTTTCTAAACTTTGTGTATATTTTTTTGAGTTTATATATATATATATATATACAAGGCCCACGGGCCTCATGTTGCCGATCCCTGGTGTAAAATATAAAATTTAAAGTTTATTGTTATCACAGAGTGTTAAATTAAATGAATGTAGACCTATCGAATAAAATTTATTTTTATAAATCCATTTGTAATCTTCTCAATAAATTAGAGCCAAGCGAGTTGTAAGAAAGGACCCTACATAATACTATTCAACTAGAGTCTTCCTTCTGCCCACATTGATCCCACTTGGGTGTGTCAGAATACCTACCAATATCCTCAAGTTCTTCCTATCTAGACCTGCTCTCCCCCTATCTGGTCCTTCCAGGAAGACCTTTGACTTTCTATAATTCTCCCTCTCTCTCCAATTACCCCAGTGGGGTAGGTTCTGGGCTCACAAAAAGAGGAGGCTTGAGCTTGACCTCTTTGACCTTTGCTAATTCTATCAGCGATTCTCTATACTAACCTATTAGATGCAAAGTCACTTTAGCGGACTTCAGAACTGTTTTGTCAGTGGCTTAGTAACATGTTAAAGTCAAGATGACCAATATAAAAATTAACACTCACCCGAGGTTTTCCTTCGTACACATAATTCTCATCTTGTGTTTTACATAAAACAGAGGAAAAGATCTCGTCATACTCTGCTTCCGTCAAAGACTTCTCCTTAACATCAACAAATAAAATAAAATTAGTTAAAAATACTGGGACTGTAAAATTTATTTATTAATGTTTTTAAATAAACAATATACAGACATTACAATTAATTCAAAAATATTTATTAATATTATCAAACATATATTTATTACTCATGGTCATCTATTCAAGGAGCACTAGCTGTTTGATAATGTATTTTTAATATATCATCGCTTACCTAATAATACTGGCTAATTGACATTTCTAACAAAATTTACTTTTGGTTCCAACGCATTCTGTCCTTCCAGTAAAGTTACTGAAAATGACGATTCACATTTAGAGAAATAATACACATACAAGTCAAATAAACTTCTGGGCCGGGGCAAATTCCACAAAAGTACACGTTACAGGTAATGTTTTTACAAATGTAGTGATTTTTTTCCAAAAAAGTACCTACAAATCTTCAGTTGTAAATGCAAATTTTTTACAAGTTGCTCACATTTTCTACAAGTGTAAAACTAGAGTGTTTGAAAAATGCAAGTTTATAATTTGCGATTATAAAATGTATGTTTCAAGGTTGAGGATGCTATTTTAGAGCTAATATGTTTGGACATATGGAACACTCTGCAAACTTGAAACCTTACAGTTATGTTACATAGATATGTAAAAAAGTACCTTACAGTTTAAATTTTTAAGGTCAATCAAAACAAAATGTTGTGATAACAAAATAATGGTTCTTTTTCATCAAAATTATTTTATTTGCATAACCTCTAGATTGTTGATTTGCATACAATATTCAAATGTTTAAAACTTGAAAAGTAAAGAAAAATAATAGTAATAAATTATTATTAATGATCTAAATTTGACCTTAGCGCTTGTGAAAAGTTGCCGAGATATCAACAGTAGTTCCTCTTCAATCATCATTAATTCATCATCTGTTGCTATATAGAGTAAAAATAATCCTTAAACTACCACTGAGTTTTATAAAAAGATTCTTTGAAGTAAGTTAATTAAACACACTTAAAACAAAACAAAAATGGGGACAATATGAAATAAAACAAGCTGATAGGGCCAAATACGAAATCACAACCTCTCGTTTCATATAAATTTTATTTTTAAAATATAAATTTTTAAGTTTGTAAATTTGAATTAAAAATACTGTACATATTTTTCTCTTATGGGGAAAGGTAAATTTGATTGAAATTGAAAAGCAAATTGAGGGCACATGAAGGATTTTTGCTGGGGCCAACAATTTTTAGATCCAACACTGTATATACCAATATAACTGATGCCTATTGCATGTATTATGTTTAACGGCAATAAAGCTATTTGCATTATTAAATGTTTAATAAAAATCTTGCCAAAAGCCTTATTTTCGCAATAAATTACAAATACTAATTTATCTCCTGTGTTAATAGCACTGTAACTTTCATGCCATGCTTAAGTTTGTATGAATTGCTCTTAAGAACTTTAAAATAAGAGGTTAAACCAGTGGCGGCTCGTGAGTAAAATGCTGGGGGGGCACACACCACCGGGGTGTTTGTACGTTTTGTGTATTTTAGTGAGTTTTTAAGGCAATCTAGGTATTAAATTTGTGATGCCATGTGTTTCTGAAATAATTATCATATGTAAATCTGAAATACTCTACTTACATACCTTTAGTTATATTGCTTGTAGCAGAAGTCCATCCTTCTTTCCGACTCACTAGATACGTCGCTCTGCGCATGCTCGGACGCCGTCCCAAGCCTTCCATAAGGCACAAGCTTAGACGCGTCATAACACCAGCAGCCCCCACCACTACCACTCTTCATATAACTGCATGGTAATGGATTGGGACGTTCTGGCCAGCGCCCCATGGCTACAAATACAAACTTCTCGTGCTATTTTTGCATGTTTTTTCCTACATTTTCGATGTATGTGATTGAAAAAAACACTTTGGTTAATTAGATGTATAATTATAATTGAATGGGTATTTAATTTTTTTTCTTTTTCAAATCTTTTGGAGGAGCGGCGTCCGAGAGCCCTTATGGCCAAGTCGCCACTGGGTTAATTTTTCTATCTAGAGCAGTTTGTGAAATAGCAAATCGTAAAATTCTTATATCTTACCTTCTTTACTTGTGTGTTTTTATTATTTTGGTTCGAACTCAAACTCTTTAATGGTTTTACTGTCTTCTCTACCGAAGCTTCAACTCTATGCAAAGGCTTTGTCACAGTTTTATCTACTTTCTGAAACATACAGAAAGCAATAAGTAAATTCCTTTCAAGTTCTGTTATTTACAGAATATTCTACGAACATCTTATTTGCTTAGTACAATATTATATTAACATTTAAGGAGTAAATAGAGTACAGTGTATGGCAAATTGCACCTTTTTTAAAACATTTTGATAAAGGAAAAATAAAATGGGCTTTTGTTTCACCTTTGAATCCACATTCGCTTCTTTACGAATTTATTTGGGGAAAATCTTGGTAAATGTAGTTTCAAGCATAGATCTGTATATTAATTTGAAAAGATTTTTTGTAATCCGAGTGAGATCTCGAATTTTACTGGACCGATATACACGCAGTTGGTACCAAATTAAAGGTAATTGTCTGTATATTTGCTCATTTTGCTTGGATTTCAGTTACTACCCCATTAAATTATCTAAAAACGGAAATTAAAATCTCTTATGACAATTTAACATGGGGTAAAATTTTAAGCCTATTCCGAGTGATATCTGGAGTTCTATTGGACCGATTGACATACGGTTTGTGTTAAATGAAAGGTAATTAACTCTATATTTGCCCGCCTTAAAATTTTAGTATTACTTCATTTAATATTTTAAAAATGGAATTTAAAATATTTTCTATTCATTAACATTGTATTTACTGATCAACTGAATACAATAGCACAGAACAGCTGATTATAACAGTTCATGTTTCATTATCATCTGGAGTTCTATTGGACATATATAATAGCACAGACCAGCTGATTATAACAGCACATGTTTTATTATCATAACATGGTTTGTTTATGTTGTAATTTACTTTATTGAAGTAGGTTATGTTTAATTTTGCTGTTGCTTAATGTACTTCATTGAAGTAGGATATGTTTAATTTGCTGTTACTTAATTATGTCTTTCTGTTTATAGTTCAATATCTATTAAGGTGAAACGTATAATTGGTGATCTAAATTGTCTTTTTAGATGTGTTTCTTGTAACTTTTTATATGGAACTCAATCGTTCAAATTAAATTTACTTAATTAAATCAATCTATTAAATCAGGTAACTATAGGCCTACTCCTAACTAACGAAATATTCACACGGGTCAGCTATTATACTATCAAACCTAAAATATATTGAGTTTAAACTCCTCGAAGAATAACACAACCATGTGGCCACACCCGTATAATTTAAATAAACTCAATAACCAAAAGCTATTCTCGAATCTTGTTTATAACATGGTTCGTATTCTCGTGTATCTGCGTGTTGAGTGCTATACTAGAGAAAGCTGACAATGATCGGTGAAACAGTGCTGTAGTGTTACCATCATAAAGAAGAGTTGCAACAACAATATAAAAAAATGTTACATCTACAAACAAGTTGCTCATATTTGTCTAATATGTTATTGTAGGGTTGATCATGAGTTAGACAACCATGTTGGATATCCATATATATCTCAATTGTTAATGCTTAATGTCCTCAAATTTATATGGTCATGGATATTATAACATTTGGTAGTCACCATTCCGAATCCAGGACATCAGGCCTACACATGAATCAAAAATGTATTAGAAACATGTGCGAGTGTTAATGCTTTTGTGTAACAATGTGTAAGTGTTTTTTTTTTTTTTTTTTTTTTTTTTTTTTTATATAATATGATGAAGGACGACTTGACAAATAACTCTAAAATGGCTGAATAGCCAAAACGCTCAGGGATGGAAATTTTTGAAAATTGCATGCTCTTAACTCAATTTTTACGCTGTTTCAGCTAGTATCAAACGTACACAGTTAACATGATTTTTTATGAAAATACTTCCTTAATCAGGCCCAATTAATACAAACTCAACACATACAAAAATAAAAGAAAAATGTTGTTTTATTGTCAAAAACAACTCTACAGGTTACACATACAAAAATAAAAAAAGCTGCATTGCCACATTAGGTGCTAAAGCCGAATTTTCTTATCAAGGAATCACTAGTATTAATACTGCTCTTCCTATGAATTTTGTTCCATGTTCCGCAAATTGTACCAAAAATATCTTTGCACAGGATTATAGTAAATTTAATTGCATTTCAAATGATATAATTCACAAATTGTACTCGGGGTTATGAACAGTAGAAATTTTTTAATTACCTTACATGGATAGTGAAAAAATCATTTATTGGAAGCTTCCTATCAATTTTGTTTCGTGTTCCGGGAACGGTACCAAAAATAACTTTGCACAAGATTATTGTAAATTAAATTTCCTTTTGAATGATATAGATAACAAATTGTACTCGGGCTTATGAGTGGGAGAAATAATGTAATTTCCTCATTCTAACTTTGCCAATTTGGTTTGAATAAAATAGGCCGCCATTTTGAAAAATAAAAAAAATCAGTATCTGGAAAATCATACAAGGACCCTTTCACTAAAAGTTTTTTTTTGATTACTAAAAATTTAGCAATTTTGAAGCATATTTACTACCACTTATCAAGGTGGGAAAAAACATACTTATATTTATATACTCCTCAAATCCCTACCCAAAAACGATTAAAGTCTGTCATCTAACTGTCTGGTCTAACTCTGTCATTTTGAATCGGATCGAAAAACAAAAAAAGTGTATATGAAAATCCAACTAGGATCCTTTCACCAAAATATCAGCAATTTTTAAGCATATTCATTACCACTTACCAATCCTGGAATGAAACATATTTTAATGAATTTTGGGTAGGTATCATCTCCAAATGGTCTGAAACGAATAGAATAAAGTCCTACCCTCCTCCGACCAACCGTTTTCAAATTGGGTTGAGTGTAATAGCTCTTATTTTCTTAAAAAATTCGGCTAATTAATAAGGTTACATTATATAGTACTGGTAGATACTACTGTAAAACAGAATTGGTGAAATAAAACCAAACCAGGATAGTATTAAAAAATAAACAGTGTTAGAGAAATAATTATGTTTAAAAAACAAATTATAACTAACAACAAACCTACATGGTGTAACACTTACATCCATGTCACAGAGAAAATAATAAAGTAAGAAAT
>JAGFPH010000613.1:311537-353784 GCA_018207615.1 Philaenus spumarius | reverse complement strand
AAACTTCAAAGAATTCAAATATGCCACTAAAAATTTGTTTCTTTTGAAATTGTAAAAGTTATTAGCTTAGAAAGCAAAAAATGTTCAGAAACGGAAGGAAAAAAACAACTTTATGCCTACATAAAAAATAGTAAAACATTTTTGTAATTTTTTTCAAAATACACAAAAGTTTTATAATTTAGTTCTAAATAGAAATATGTAAAAATATATTTCAATTTCACAAATGTTTAGTTCAAAATAACATTTTGAACGTTTTTACTACATAACCTGCAAATCTTGACTAATTTCAAAGTGACCAGGCCAAGATATTTTTTACTTCAAACAATGTTTTTTTATACTTAAAATTCGAGAATGAAATGTAGAATCGAACAGCATTCTACCCAGTTTCAAATAACTTTACATTTTGTAATGAAAATTCAAATACCTCAAATCGGCAATTTAACCTAAAACTTATTTCTAAGCTATGTTATTTATACACTTACCGTTTTATTGCAACACCGTTATAAGCCTAATTTCACTCAAACACAATCTACACTTATTTATTTATAACTAACACACAATATAACACTATTTTATAAACTGCAATAACCAAAAAAAAACACAAAACAAATGTTATAACTAACATCAAAATACGGACGGACGATGTTCTCAGAGTCTGAGAATTCAAAGGTTTGTTGTTCATTGGTACCAACCTATGAAATCTAAATGTATTGAATTGGACATAGATAGATAAAAACTGTGAAGTTTTCTTTTTAAAACCATATATTGTACATTTTAGCGATATATCGAATAAGCCTGTAAGAATCGATTCTAAACAGGCTTGCATATTGGCCAAATCTATGACCAATTACAAGCTTTCACCGTAAATCCTGTAGAACAGCTGTTTTCAGAGTAACATGCGATTTGAAGACACAGTTTTAAACAGAATCGTCTGCTAAATTCAATGCTGTTATGATCTTCTTCATAAATGACTTCTGTGATTAGTTGCAGACCGTTGAAAATGAGACAAAGTCTTGACAATATACGGGGTTCATTGACGCGTGAATCACAGGTGATTTAGGTACTAAAATTTTGAAATGATGATTACGTATGTAAATATACGTTTTACGAAAAAGTTTTAAATACAAAATTAAAGTTTAATTCATTTTCTTTCCAACGGTGCCGGTTTTATTACGATTGGATAATTCTAAGTAAATTAATTAATCGAAAATGCAAATGTATGCAAATTCTCGCTAATTGTCGAAATAGCTGCATCTTGCGCTTGAGAGAACGTCACTTTGGGCAGTCTGCCACTGGGAGGGTTAATGAGTAAAAAAATTAGGTTAAACATTTAAATACATGTTCTGCGTACAGTATTAACAAACTGTAGTATAACTGTAATTCTAAAAAACACTAAAAACACTTTTGTTGTATTGTCCAATACTTTTTCAGCAAGGTCATGGGTTTAGTTACACACAGCACACAACTGACACAGCATAGCGTGTGAATTGTTCCTTAGGAGGGTGGGTGGGAGAGTCAGTTAATGAGACCAGCCGGAGATTTCATTTTACGTGTGACAAAAAATACGTCGTTTGTTTATTTTTGCGGTTTGATTTTGAGAAGGGAGAAAATAGGCAGCCGAAAGGGGGAATTCTAACATTTTTCGAATTCTGAGAAAACTTAATTCAAAGTTTAACATTGATATTTTGTAGATTATTGACTTTACAACCGAGTGGTTAAAATATTTATTGACGCTAATACAGGGGTTTATAACAACGTAAAAGATAACGGTTTAACCAGACCTAAATAAAAAGACTGTTCGAGTTGACGCATAACCGAGGCAGTTGAAACCAAGTTCAACTGTACATCTATAATTTTTATTTATTTTATCCTTAAAGCATCCATTGCTCAAATTTTAGAAATCATGTAGCAGGTTAGTGTACAATCTTAACACTATAATATATAGTTTAGTACTTTCATGTAACTTTTAAGTGATAGGAAGGAAATCTATAATTATCTTTAAGTCTTGTGTACTGTAACTGTGATTGAAGTGATGGATTTATTTTCTATTTATTTATACAAAACCAAACTAAAATTTTATATAAATACAGCCCTTACAGATTTTAAAAAATCCTAAAAATAGGTCTACAACTCCTCCTACTACTCTGATTTGTTATTTGCTCTTAATTTTCTTTTTAAATAAGAATATTTTTTTAATACTGGCTATATATCCCCACAAAACAAATACATATATCTTAACCCTCCCAGTGGCAGACTGCCCAAAGTGACGTTCTCTCAGGGGTAAGATGCAGCTATTTCGACAATTAGCGAAAATTTGCATACATTTGCATTTTTGATTAATTAATTCACTTAGAATTATCCAATCGTAATAAAACCGGCACCGTTGGAAAGAAAATGAATTAAACCTTAACTTTTGTATTTAAAACTTTTTCGTAAAACGTATTTTTACATACGTAATCATCATTTCCAAATTGTAGAATGTCAAACAGCTGTTTTCCGTGCAACATCGCGATGTTAAAAACGTAAAACTTCATCATTTTCAACCGTCTGCAACTCCTCACAGTTGTCAATTGTCACAAAATATGCTTGCAAAACGCTAAAAACAGGCTTTTCAATTTTAGCTTTAACCATGCCACTTGGAGTTAATATAAATTAAATATTTAAATTAATTTATGTATCCATCGTTACACATTTTCTTAAAATGAAAAAAGTATATATCATTGATCTCATTTTTCTTTATGAACAAAACCAAAATGACTATTCCAGTTTAAACTGTCGTCAAAATAAACACCAAAACATTTATGATTATTTACATAGTTTGCTACTTGATTTTTCTACGAATGCCTAAATATTACTCTATAAAAGTTGAAATAGATAACTGTTTGGATAAATGAGATGAGGAAAAGGTATATGGCATCATAAAAATCTAAAAAAAATGGCAAATGGACACAAAAAACTATTTCAAATGATATCAATAAAGGTATATAACTTTTGCTTATGAAGACTTAAGGTCAAATGGGCTTGATTAGACTAATTTAAATATACAGAATAAGTTAATACGTAAAATAATAATAATACATAATATTTCAAGTAACAAAAGGATGCACATAGAAAATTTTAAATGTGGTATCTTTTCCATTCCAAAATTTGATTTTATGGCTTGAACATTCAATATAACAATTTCTTTACATTAAAAAAAATAATAAAAGACAATATCTTAAAACAGTTTAAGATATCAAGGCGCAGTTTCACCATTAGATTTTCTCTTGACATTTCATGTACTTTCAAATGTTTGGTATAGAGAAACAATATACGGTGTGTAGCATAAGTAAGTTAACCACTACACGGTAGCAACACTAATCTTCTTAACAGCTAGATAAAATAACACCAATAGGAATTTAATTGCTACATGCTACACAAGGATGAATTGAGATCTGAGAGTTGATTATTAATCAAAATAAAAGTAATCAAGGCTGTTGAAACAAATTATACAGACAGATGAGGAAATATTTAAATTAACTAGGAGAGCAAACAGATAAAATTGGGTTTACTGCGTCTTTGAAGACCGAAGCATTGTTAATGAAAAAACATTGACTGTCCTATTGAAGCGTGTCAGTTTGTACAGATATACGCAGTAGGTGCACTTATTGACCTTTAATGGCAATGTCAACGGTAGAAAAGTGTCAAAATGCTGCAGAAGTAAAAAAAATTCTCATTTTTAATAACTAGCATGAGAGAAAGTGGAATAATTTAGCGCAAGATGAGGTGTGTTGGTTCACTATTAACTAATTGTAAATTTTGGTATGAAAAATTATATGAGAAGATTGGAATGTGCAGTAGAAACAAATGGCTTTTAAAATTACCAGATCTTACATCAAGTGATTTGTCAAAATAAGGAATTCTTAAAGGCAAAGTATTAAAGTGTGACCATGGGATATGAGTTTTCCAATGAGACAATGATGTATTTTAAGTCACAAGACGGATCTTAAAAGGTAATTCATTATATTATTCAATTGTGACTTAGTACCGAAAAAATGCATATAAAATATATTTAAAGTAAAATAAGCAATTAAAAACTAGAGTCTGAGAATGTGTCCAGGTCCACAATATAACTGGAAGGGTTACGATCTATTGCATCCCAGGTCACATTGGAAGTGAGTGTTCAGATAGGCTGGTGAATAAGACATCAGCAATTGAATTCACAGGATATGAAAAATTGGATCATGCTTATCCAAGACAACAGCTTTGTAGGCCATCGCTGATTGGGCTAGACTACAGTAAGGAAGGAGGAGGAAGATCACCACAGGTTTGAGGATGGGTAAACTCTCACTTCTTCGTCCATCTAGGCAAATTGCATTTGACATCCTTACGCCAAGCAGGTGCAATGTAAAGAAGGTGATAGCTCTAATCATAGGACACGGGCACCTTAGAAAACACATGCAAAAAACACCGGAGACCACAAATACAGGAAATGGCCTGCAGGGCGCCTGATCTATGAGTGAGAGGTTCAAACAGGTGAGTTTAGAAACTAAACAAAGGACAAAATATTCCCAGGATAACCTCGTCACAAGGATTCTTAGGTTCATTGAGCCTATTATATACTTTGACATAGGAGTTTAACCCTACAACTGATCATGCTAATTTCTTGCAATCCCAAGTCATTTTGATGCGTGTTGCAAGCATAAAAAAATTCGCCAAATATAGTAATTATAAACCAATCCAAATGTGTTCTACAGCTTTTTTTGTAGAGAAAGGTTCAAAGAATTCATATAAGCTAGTCAAAAAATTTATTGATGTAAAACTTACAAAAGTTCAACTTTAGGCCTACATAAAAAGTAGTAAACATTTTTTGTAATTTTTTTCCAAAATCTACAAAAGTTTTGTAATTTAGTTCTAAATAGAAACAACTGTATAAAAATATATATAAATTTCAAACTTCTTATTTTGAAAACATCAGTTTTTATGTTCCTACTACCAGACTGCTAACAAACTAGGCCTAGTTTGAATAGTAATTTAGGAGTATATATATATATGATTTGCCCTAAAATTAAATATTATTGTAACAAAGTGTAGAGAATAAATCAAAGAATTGAACTGTAAACTTGTAAATTCTTATTTTATAAACGTATTTCACTTAGTTTTACTTGAATCACAAAATTATATCAAACGAATAAAACCCCTCACGTACCAAGCCTATACAACATCATGCGTGACTCGAACGTTAGAACAATGCTAGCAAAGCGTGAGAACGGCGAGTATCGAATTCAACAAAAGTCTGCATTTCCCAGGACTGTCAAATAAAATCGTAACATTAAATATGGTTTACTTTACACGAAATGAAAGATTGAAGTTTTCCCTACAAGTTGATATAAACATGTAACATATATCTCGAATGCAAAATGTGCTTTTTCATTGGTTGAAAACTGTCCAATTGCAAGGGTTTACAGAAAACTCTATATTTTCGGAACTATAATAAGAGTGACGTCTGGTTGGAAGGCAGTTTTATTAAATTCAAATCTTGACGAATTCAAAGGTATCTTTATATTATTTTTAAAATAGTTTTGTCGAGTGATAATGAGCTTTAGAGAAGTAACGTATTTGTGTAATTTCCTATTGCTTTCTCACGCGGCATAAATTGATTTAGAAAACTACAATATTAAAACGATGATTACACATGTAAATATATATTTTAGAACAAATACAAAAATTAAAGTTTAAATCATTTCCTTTCCAACGGTTTTTGTTTTATTGCGATTAGATGAATTTTAGTGGGTGAAATATTCAATACAAGTAAAGTTGTTAATTGAGTAGTGTTAGACCTTCGCCAAGCGCTAAGACTGGTCACTTTGAACAATGAAACACTTAGGTTAATACCCTTCATTTGAGAGCTTAAAAGACCTTGATGATGACGTGAATAAAAATTTATCCCGCCCACTAAAGAAGAATAAGAAGACTTGTTTGTTTAATCTTACTAACCCGATCCAGAACTTATGACCCATCATTTAAATTTTCACTCAAGAGAAGTCTATTGTGCATCAGCTTAAGAAGGACGTTTTAAAGTTAAACGACTTCTAGTGAGATTTAATTCTGATGATAGGACATAAGTTCTGAAACACGTTAATAAGATTTAACAAATCACAGGCAGAGAGTAGGCCTAAGTATATACAAACTTATCTAAATATTTCTATGCATTATGTACCGTCAAAGAAAAAACCCGAACAGCAATATGAATATGAGATTATATCAAAGCAAGAGCAAACTCGATGTAACGCATCGAGAGCAACATTATAATATGGTTCAAACCTAAGAATATTTGATGATTATAATTACATAGGCAATCTTTTCCTGAACAAACACTAAACACACTTTACCTGATCGAGAAACATCTTCTATGCTGTTGCCTTCGACAATGAGTTCATCCTTTGTCTTGACAGAGTTTGAGACGGTTACACCTGGTGCCATCTTTACTCTTCTTATATATTTCTCGCCGAGGAAATTACGAACTTCGATGACAGTATTGTTCTCTGTTGTGACACAGTTGATGGGAAAGTGAGCATATACTGCACGCATTTTGTATAAGAATCCCTAGAAAACAAACGCAGATAATAAATTAAACATTAAGCATCAAAAATCTAAACAATAAATATCTAGTAAAGTGCTCAAACACAAATGAATAGAGAGAGCATAAAAAAAATACTAGTACTGTAGGTTTACTAAATTTTAATTTTACAAGTTTCATACGCTCATCAACCCTGATATCTATTCCTGACAAGAATTTAACATCAATCGAAACACTCTTAAGGCAGTTTTAAATTGTGTTTAAGACAAGGTGAAAACTGAGATACTTACAGCGTCATTACATGAACTGTCTAAAGTGTGACAGTCAGTAAAATAACCATTTGATACAACGATCTTCGCCTTAAATTATCACAAACCAAAATACATAAAATAATTGTAAGTCTAAACAAAGACTTACCTAGTGCTACTGGCATTACTTCGTTAAACATTTTATATATTATTATACATTCTTACATATACTATAATATTCTTTCATAAGTTATATAGGCTGGTCTATATATATATATATATATATATATATATAAGCCTAACCCTAATAACTTCAACTCTCCATTTTACAACACACAAGCATAGTTTTTCATCAAGGTAACTTGTCACAAATACATTAAAAAAAATAAAATCCATCTTCAATAAAACATATAGCCTATGTAGAAGCTAGCCTCAACTAAATCTAAAACTCTACTTTTCATAACAAGTTTGTAAGATCCTTGAACATACAGTAAAACCCCGTTTAACCGAACTAATGGGGGCAGACTGTTCCGGATAATCAATTTTTTCGGTTAAGCCATGGTTATGGAGTTTGGGATGGTTTTTGGCTAAATTAAATAATGTACACACGTTATTTTAATGTAAAAAGCTTTATTAAATATATGTGACTAACATATTTACAATATCACAGTTGTATAGTAAGACAAAAGTGGAAACAGTATCTAGTTTAACTTAAAATAATCAAACATCGATTTTTGAGTTTTATTCGTACAGCGTTTCCGAGCAGCCTTATCTAGTTTTCATGGTTTTACGGTTGGAGATTTTAGTTGAATGTTCAGTAAGTTTCTCTTTATTCTTAATCCAGTCACTTACAGTTGAAACACCGACATTGTATTCCGCTGCCACACATCGTAATAAAGCACCGTTTTCAACACGTCTAACGGCTTCCAGTTTATCGGCTGTGTTGATAACGACACGTTTTCTTTTACCGGCCATTGTTTTGAAAACTGCCCTAAAGTCACTTTATAAGAATCTCTAAAGTTTAACAAACTAAAGTTTCACACTCAACATTAAAAAACAACCTAAGCGAGTTAAAATAAAACAATGTAAGATTAAATTACTAAAAGCTAAAGAACTGAGAAGAATTTATACTTCCGCTAGTGTCACAACCTTCACGCCTTGAATACAGTAGCACAACTGAAACGGCAAGTGTGTGAAAAGTGAAAGAGCGGGGGCAGGAGGGGTGGAGGGTAGTTCTAGGAAGGTCAATGCCTGGGAAAACACGTGGCCGGCGGCGCTGTTGAGGAGATCTCGAAATGGCCACCCTCAGCGCATGGTTTTGGTTTTACATGGGCGTTTTAGTGTTAATTTAGCTTTTTTTATTAATTTCGCAACCGTTTCGGTTGACCGAAGTTCGGTTAACCGGGGTTCTACTGTAGTTATCTTCTGATTAAAATGCATAACTTACTTTCCTAAAAAAGGTAGTCAGCTGATGGAATTTAAAAATATACTTACAGATCTCATTATTTCAAGATTTTTTTTCAAATACATTAGGAAACTTGCACATAAGTTTTTGTATTTATATAATTTGTGCTGAGAGTGTGTTTAAATTGAATACCGACTACGATGAGTTTGGTATAAGTTATAATATAATGTAATTCACAATAAATACCAAATTAAACATTACCACTACAGTAGCCTCAAACTAGAAAAGGTACGGTTTAAGGTGTGTGTGTGTGTGTCCTTCCTTCTACTTTCCCCCAAGTACTTGGCGATACAACCAATGCTACGAACTAGGTTCACAAACTACTGCTAATGGACTGCATATATCACTTATTATTTTTTAAAATTTTACCTACTTACATACAATATTTATGTCACCATTTAGAGAAAACTATATGAGAAATATAAATAAGCAAAGTTTTGTTTCAAAACAGTTTATAAAATAGGCTAGGTAGGCCTACTATTAATTTTATTGTAATAAAAACTCGAGCAAAGTTTTTAGGCCTATATAATAGCGTCGAGGCTAAAATTAATGACAACAAATATACAAAGCGAGCAAATTTGGTATATTTTGCTATTTTTAGGCCAAAATGAAAACTTTTGTGAGAAATTGTAAATAATTAGTCAAACTAACTTTTTTCTGAAAGACCCTTCGTTTCGTCAGGAGAAAAACAATACCCTACCTGTAAACAGATAGGCCCAAGAGTAGCGGCCCTGGTTTTCACCATAGACCCTTTGAGTGATTCTCTCACACTGTAGTGTGTTTCAATCATGTACTGTATAGAGTCAACATTTTAAGATTTGTAGGCTATTAGTCGTCTGGTTAATAAATTATATATATATAAGATTCAAAACAACTCACACAGCAATAAGAATAATTATTAAATTAAATACAATTAATTACTGATAACTCTAGATATTTATACAAAGTCAATGATTGACTGATAAATAGGCCTAATGGGATATTTAAATATTTAATTAGATTAGGTCTATTCTATATAAATTGTAGAACTTTTTTTTATAGGCCTACATATTTAGTAGGCCTAAATGTTTTATTAGGCCTATTAAAACTTTATAAATAAAGATTTACATAAGTTTAACGTATTCAGTATATGAATATTTATAAATGAAACAACTAATAGTTACAGTTCCATTCACTATCAAAAAAGAGTTTTATCTCTTTTATATAGCCTTTTCCATTTTTATAAACATTTCGTTCTTATTTACACCTCCAGATAAAGGAGACTAGGTTATAGTAAGCTACATAGTAAAGCAACAATGGTCTATATTTTTTATAGGGGGTTGTAAGCTTAAGCCAAAGATGATTAGATTGGGCCCCTCTAATCATCTCGACACACATCCCTACAGTAAAAATAATTTACGTTTTTGTGGTCGTCTCTGCCGCAATATGGCCTAGGGTGTATTGAAAATTTACCCGGTCTTCCCATCACTTCACTTTCAATTTAATAAAACACTCACCTTTGTGACTCCCTTCAACATGTTTTCAATATGAGAGCAAACAGTTCTTACAGCTGCCAGCTCTTTTTTTGTTCCAAACCATTTTTCTACTTTTAGTAGCCGAGGATTTACCATATATAGATCGACTGCTAAATGCTTAAACGATCTCTTGAGGATTCCACGAGGTCCTTTAACTGTTACAAGTCTAGATTTAACAGTAACCGTCAGATTCTCAGGAATCTTGACGGTCTGGTTGACCACAATTTGCTTCATGCTGGAAAAAACAAAATCTCTGTAAAAATTATTTTTTTAAATTAGATTTTATGCTAACAATTTGATTTTTTTTTACAAAATACTACAGAAAACACCAATGTTTGAAAAGTGCAATACATGACCACCAATTCAAAATAAATTGCATTAAACTGCTAGACAATTAATAAACTTCTTAGCCTATTGACATCATTGGTGATCTTTGTTTTTTACCATGACTTAGGCCTACAAAGTTTTCACTCTTACTTGTCCAACATTCCTTTTCTAATCAAACTGTTACTCTAGGTTATAAGAGCTAAATTATAAATTAAGCCTACATAAAATTATAATAAACTTATAGTCTACTTGCCAAAATTAACGGTTTACATTTGGGTCTAATTGACAGCTCTGAATTTAAGTATTAGCCTTACACAAAATATCTTAAAAACAAAAAAGTTGCAAGTTTTTATGAGGTCGGGATTCTTCACATGGGTAAAAACATGGATTACATCAGTAGCCCAATGTATGTCATGTATAAACTGTCAACGCAAAGCTAAAAATAAGCTGAAAAACTAAACCTGAATTTAAGCAATCTTAGCTGGTAGTATATTTTGAACTGGATATTAGGTTGGTAGCATACCACTACTAAAATGTTCTAAAAAAGTTGACATAGCCTAGTAATTTTGAGGGTGTACATGCTAGCCTAGGCCCTACTATAATTTAACAATCTATAGGTACCCTAAGGCCTACTTCTTTACTTGTAGCCTAATAATGTAATACATATGTTTTAACTCTTGCGAAGAAGATTAAACTTATACAAACTTCAACAAACCATGAACATTTGGTCACTAGTGAATTAATTGTATATAGGTACCCCAGGATATGGAGACAATGAGCTTGCTTATTTCAACTTTAACCTTCTAGACAATTACTACGTTAGGCCTACATAAAAGATAATGAAATATGTAAATATTGTCGCTCTACCTTCATAAGTGAAAAAGGACTCAGCTTAAATTAGGCCTATAGCCTAATTCTTCATATTAAGCCTACCCTATATAAGCAATTTAATCCTTTAGCCTAGGCTCTATTAAATAAAAATATTGTTACACATTTTTCTTTCACAAGATAAAACCATAAAATTATTCATAAATAGAAAAGTAATCATGGAAAACCAATATGTGGAAAAAGAAAAATAAGAAAAAAAGGTTTACAAATTTAACACTCCAGAAAGCCTATTTAGGTTGTCCTACCATAACCTCAAAAATAAAACCAATAACAACTAATAACTTCCAAGTTTCCAGTGACTTGAGTTGGATAGATAAAGCTTATTGAACAAATACTACATAGTAATAGACAAATATATTTCAAAACAATTCTAATTTAAATATATTAGTTTAACTGAAGTCGTATTGTATGCAGGAATGACAAATAATGCACATGACACAAACCTAAAAGTTACAACAAAATTTAGAAATATTAACAACAAAACTTGTAAAACAGAAAAACTTTATAATGTACACAATTTTATTGATCAGTATTAACTTTCAAAATTATGTACGAATAAGATGTAAAATGATATTATTTTTAAAATTATCAATACCTACTTTTAACACTGACGAACAAACCGGAAAAGAACACAACAGGCACGACGTTGCGGAAATCTGTGTCTCTTAGCAAAACTTCATTCCGCCAACCTATGAAAACAAAATAAGATTACTCGAAATAATACACTTTATACAATGTTTTATTTATAATAATAATAGATCCTAGTAATTATAAGAATTAGAATTATCCAGTATTTTTATAATTAATCATAAATTAATAAACCCATGAGTTATATGTAATTAGTACATAAACTTTAATTATTAAAAAATAATAATTAATTCTTAACTTTTTATGTTTTGGAAATTCCATTAGATTTTATTGTAATATACTTTTTTATTAAAATTTCTCTTGATCTAGGCCTCCTTACTTTTTATTAAATAAAAAATAATGTAAGACAATTAGCAATAATTAATTATATATTATTAGCGAATGTATATAATTTCTATTTTCGAGACTTTGGTGTGTAGTATTATAACATAATATTCCACAATAATTAAGCAAAATACAAACACAAATAACGTAAGTTTGAGTGTGGTTAAAACAGTTTTTCAAATTAAAAAAATACATGACAAAATTCAAAATATTACCCTTCATTCATATTTCAAAGTAAGTTGACGAAAGTTATGACCGGTAATCTTTTAATTTAAAGCTTTTATGAATCTAAACTGCAATATCCTACTCCTAGCCTAATTGCGACAGAGATTCCATCCTAAAATGTTCAGTTGTATTCAGGGCCGGATCTACATATTTTGCGCCTATGGGCCCCCCAAAATTGCCGCCCTCCCCACAATTAACACTAGAAGTGTTAATGCTAACGTTTTTCTTAAGTCAAGTCATTTCGTTGCGTGTGCAAGTATATTTTCAAAAATTCGCCAAATATAGTAATTATAAACCAATCCAAAAGTGTTCAGCAGCTTTTTTGTAGATAAAGGTTCAAAGAATTTATATAAGCCAGTAAAAAAATGATTGACGAAACATTTACAAAGTTATTAGTTCAAGAAACAAAATTATTTAGTAACGAAAGGAAAACGTTTAACTTTAGGCCTAGGTACATAAAAAGTAGTAAACATTTTTTGTAATTTTTTTCTTGAATATAAAAAATTTCGTAATTTAGTCCTGAATAGAACTTTATAAAAATATTTATCAATTTCAAATTTCTTATTTTGAAAACACCAGTTTAAATAAAGACTCCCAACAAAACTACGCCTAGTATGAATAGTAATTTATGAATATTATTATAAGAAAGTGTAGAGAATAAATTAAAGAATTTATCTGTATACTTATAAATTATTAATTCATAAAAGTATTTTACTTAGTTTTACCAGAATCACAAAATTAGATCAAACTAATTGAACTTCTCACGGACGCATCAAATATGACGTTCTGTGTGAAAACCCATTGGAATTGCTACTTTGGGATCGTGAGAAAATCGAATTTTGAATTTCCCATTTGTCAGTATTTCTCAGAACTGTACGAACAAAACTGTTAGATTAAATATAGTTTGCTTTACACCAAACGAAAGATTGAACTTTGTTCTATAAATAGATATAAAAAAGTCTATTGAAATAATTCGAATTATAAGAGATATCTTGAACACAAAATGTGCTGTTTTATTGGTTGAAATCTGTCAAATTGCAAAGGTTTACAGACAGTTCCATATATTTGGAACTATGCAAGTGACTTTTGATTGGGTGGCAGTTTTAGAAAGTTAAAATCTTGACGAATCCAAAGGTATCTCTATATTATTGTCAAAATATCCCGGTCGAGCACCATTGAGCTTTAAGCCTGGTTTACACGCTACAATTAATCGTAACAATTTATCGTTACAATAAATCGAAAGTGGGATTATGTTTACATGCAACGATTTCTTGTCCAACCTTCATTGCCGAATATTTAACTTTTGATAGTTCTTTCTTATAAACCGTACTCAATGCATTAATTTTTTTACCAACAGTGTTTCTGTCTGCCAACGGATCAAACTCCTTGTATTTTTTAACGAGCCACAAGCAAGTAAAACTCCGATATAGTTCAATAAATTCAGTCAAGAACTCTCGAGGAGTTTGGGCTGCTTTGCTATCAATTGAATAAAAACAACACAAGGTAAAAACAATACGTAAAACGGAATCAACGAACTAGTGAACGGCCCTTGCAAACTGATAAATGGGCGCTACTGTTTACACGTTACAATTTACCGTTACGATTCGCAGAAATTGATGCCGGCCAGCACCATCCATCCAATCCAATTCCAATAGATCGCTACAATGTCCTGTTTACATGCAACGCTAAATTGTACCAATTCGATTATAGTCGGCAAAACGTTTACAGAAAACTAAAATTTTAAAACAATGATTACATAAATGTAAATATAAGTTTAAAAAAAAATTAAGTACAAAAATTAAAGTTTAAACATTTTCTTTCCAACGGTTTTTGTTTTATTGCGATTGGACGATTTTTAGTGGGTGAAATATTCAATACAAAGTAGCGTTGTCATTGAGTAGTGTTAGACCAAAGCATAGCACTTTGACTGCTCAATAGGGTTAAAAGCACTCTATACCAAAACCAAAATTGTCTCTAGTTTACATTGAATTTGCAATATGTTTTACTCATTAAAAAAAATGTTAATACTATTTTCTTTCTCCTAATTTGCTCAGGTTGATTTAATTAGTAGTAAAACATTTTTTTATATTACTAATGAGTTAGTGAGATTTTATAAAGCGTTATTAAAACAAAATATAATATATGTAGGCCTAGTTCGAATTACAAACAAATAAATGCTTCATCTTTAGAGAAATATTATACTCAGTTTTTGTTAATATTTCTGCATGATTACACCAACAGCATGTGAGGAGGCTAAATCTAATTTTACTATTACAAATTTAATTACGTTATTACGTATTTTTTACAAGGTGAAATTCAGAAGTGGTTTTGCAAAATAATAAAAGACAGTTCAATTTCAATTCACGTATTTCAAGTTTATTATACAGTTTAAACAATTACGTCCATCCATGTTAAGTTTGAAAAAACTTTTCTTTAAAACACACTACACTACACTACTATAGGCTACTACGTTTAAAACTTTAAAAACAAAAGTAGGCCTACAGTAAATCAGTTTTACACTGAACGAATCGCACTGAAGAGTTGTGCTGCAACACAAGAACAGCGAAAAAGTGGTGATGGTGAAACGCAAACAACAATAAGACTGAACTGAACGAATGACAAAACAGACAACTGTGATTTCTCGCCTTTCTCGGTTTTAGCCGAAGGCACGAAGTTTATTGTTTCGCCGCCGAACGGAGCCGAGGATGCACGAAGCAGCGTCCGCATCTCTCTCCCACCCACTCTCACAAACACGTCAGTGTACAGGTGTACTAGGTTATCCAAATACAATGGTTTGAGTCAAACGAATAACTTGGCATTAGCTCATTCATGGCTACATCTATGTCAGACGCTCATACGCATCCTGTTGTAAAACTGGAATGGAGTTTTAGTTTTGTTCTAAAACATAGTACTGTAATATTATTTCCCAAATTCCAGTTTTTTTTTTGCCGTTTTGCCGCTCCTAAAAATTTGCCGCTATGGGCACGGGCCCACTTTGCCCCATGCTAAATCCGGCCCTGGTTGTATTATTTAAGAGGTTATCATAAGACAAACCCAGATTTCATAATACTACTTGTTGAAATTATCAATTAAATACAAAGTAAAAATCTAGAACTAGTATTTAATATCTATGTATTATACAGGTTGAACAAAAATAAAATGTAGCTTTAAGTTTCAACATAAAGAGTTACTGTACTTCCCCCATATGATCAGAGTTTGTAAATATATACAGTACATCAAAAAATATATTTATGTTAACCTGCTTAGTAAAAAAAAACTGACATTGTACATACCGGTATGTTAGTTGTAATTACTTTTCTAATAAAAAAGCTTGTAGTATCGCCAGAGAGTAGAGTACTGGAATTATATAAAATAGCTGTTTAGTATTATTAGCACTTCAATCTTTAATCTGTTTTAAAGAATAACTGGTATTAATGCCATTTAGACGTTTTGTGCAACTTGAAGTTCGGCTCCAAAAAGAGCTAGGTACTTTAAAGGCCATTACACATCGCTCATAGCGTGCGACTTAAGACGCATGTGACGCACGCCGAAAACATAGCTCACCTTGATTTCAAATGAACCATTTCAAACAGACTTGCGTAGCATAGCACACGCATTAATAAGTAGCGGCCGCTACGTTTCGGAAGCTATTCATGTGTCGCTAGGGTGGTGCATCCTCACTGTGGGTTCCTAACCACGTGTTCAAGCCTGCTGCGCTGTTTTTCCGTGTCCACTGCCAATCTGCTCATGACAGTTCATAGAAGTTCTTATTGAAGAAGTGATATGGGACGACTGTATAAAAGAATGTTATTGAGAATCAAATCTGAAGGAAGGAGCTTTATCAATCTTTATTCAATAATTGTAGATAAAGAAAGAAAGTACAACTTCGATTTAACACACACCGAGGCACACGGGATACCATTTCTCATGAGACTAAAGAGACAATTAATTACACTCTCAAAATGAACACCGGCCTATAAATATAAACAGAATTGTTGCTCACGTAGCACGCTGTGTAAATTGTCACATAGCTTAGCTACTGCTAAATGTCAAAATGTGCTACGCAAGAGACGCACAATACATGCGGTGTGTAGTGGCCTTAACACAATGGCAAGTAATGGGGCCTTTTACGCTCAACCTCTCATTTCATGCAATCCCCATTACATAAGACTATAGATAGATTTATTTAACGGCGACCTGCGCGAAAAATCCCGCTCATTTAGGTGAGGTAGGTGAAGGTTCCCCACCTTCGCGTGCCTAGTGCGCAGGCGCAACCCCATCCCCCAGCCATCTCCACTTCTCAGATCTCAGCTGCTGCAGCTCAACTCATTCATTCATTGTGTCATTATGTGTGTTCTACGGTTTGCCATAATGGGCCGTATGAATAAAACTAGAGCAAATGCTCGTGAGTATGAGCACTGAGTAAAAGTTTTTGCTCTCGAGTAAAATGTCTGAGTATAAGCAAATGCTCATTTTAATATGAATAACCATTACCTTACACTCACACCTTAAACTCATACTTTTTACTCAAGAAAACTGAGCATTTATTTCAACTAAGAGATATTTATATCAAACAGCTGATTTCAACTATGAAATAATACAAAGCATAAAGGTTATGTTCGAAAATTTGAGTACCGGTACTGGGTCTCTGTTTTATAAGAATAATAATTATTAATACAAATGTATTATTACTAATAAATAATTATAACTATGTCCAGTTCTGGAAATTCAGACTTCGACTATGATTTTGAAAATGGTAAAGGTAATATGTCTGAAAATAGTTCATTACTTTTTTTTACAAAAACTCTGAAAAAGTTTCCAGAGCTGTTAGAAAAATCTCAAGTGCCTACAATCATGTATAACAAGAATGAGGCGCTAAAAAATCTCACTAGTGTTTACCAACAAAATTTTAGTAAACCTATAACATCAAGGCAAATTAAAAAAAAAAAAAAAAACAATATGTAAAGTCGATTGAAGACAAAAACCGACAGGAATAAAACTGGAAACAGGCCTATTAAGTTCAATTCATGGGAAAAGACATTAATTGAGTTGTTGCAAGCCGATTCTAACCCTACTATAGTTCAAACTCCAGGTAAGTGTAATTTATTTACTATTAGGCCTAATACCAAACTACAAAATAGAAAAAACATTATTTTCTAAATGTTCCTTTAGTTTACTTTTACTATGCCTATACAGTATTATAAATTTTAATAATAGGTCTACCGACCTAAATTTATTCATGGAAAAGTAATATTGTAAATTTCATTTTTCTTACAGGGGCTTTGGAATTTGGAGTAACTAGTCCTGAGCAAGCAAATATTAGACCTACTGAGAAAGAGATCCAACAAATTTTTGATTCTGCTTCAAAAATATTTGATAAAAAAGAAAAGCCAAAAAGAAAAAAAATGTTAACGGGCAAATATGAAACAGATGCCACAGTAGCTCAAAGTGATTACTTTAAAAGACAATTGCTTGAAATTATTAATATAGAGTTATAAAATAAACATATTATTTTTTATTAAATTTAAATTAAATTTTATATAATTTGTTAAAATGTACAAATTATGGTTGTTTAAATCTTATTTATTTATATTGTATATTTATCTTGTTTGTTGTATTTTTTGTCTGGTTTGTTTGAGGATTAATATATGGTGTCATAAGCCATGAATCACCTAATAAAACACAATTATTAAAAGTTCTTAGTTTTGCTCTTACATTTGAATTTTTCCAAATTCTGGCACCATGCACCGAACCAGGCCAGCTGGGATTAATGCTTGTAAAGTATTCTTTATCATTACATGTGACTTGGACATTAAAAAAGCAAAACCGTTTTAAAATTTTAACGTGTGTACAGTACACTACACCAATACACGAGGGAAATTTAAAACGGTTTAGCCACTCGGCCTTTTAAATATTTATTTCTTCTTGAGAACACGGAAATTTAACCCATAGGTGAGCTTTCAGAACAATAGCATTTGAAACGTCATTGATGGTTTTGCACACAGTAGATTGATTAAGGTTAAATTCATTTGCAATCCCTGACTGATATCCTGGATTTGCCATGTACCGCAAAAATATTTGCATCCTTTGTTTGGAGATTAAAGCGCCACCACTTGTTTCTTCATTCAGACCCAGAAAATTTCCACTAATCCAAGCTAAATTGCCTTATCGAAGCGATATAATGTTTTATAGTTTCTTGTTTCACAACATAAACGAGGCTTGTACACTTTTTCACGACGCAAATTAATTGGTAACTTTGCCATTTTAAAATTTGAGTCTACTACTGACCAGACTCAGATTTTCAAGAGCAATTGCTCACACTTTGGAGTATTTGGTTCTTTTTATTCATACAGGGATCGGGAGCAAAAGCTCAGACTCAGAGCAAAAGGTGGCATTTGATATTTTTGAGTAAAAGCATAAGCAGTTGCTCATCTTTATTCATTATTATTAGAGTATTTGCTCCAAAAAAGTTGAGTAAAAGTATTGACTCATTTTTATTCATACGGCCCATTATGTAAGAGAACTAACAAATTCTAAGAAAAGCATTAAATTCAATACAATATACTTATAATTGCTAGTTGAAAATGGCGACAAAAGTTTATTCTTGACAAGGTATTGAATAATTACAAGACAACTATATATCATATTATGAACAAACGAATAGATAATAAAGAGATACAAAATTGTACAGGTTTCATTCAAATTAAATATACAAATTTCAAGAAATAGATTCTTAAAGTTAAAAATTATGAAATCAAATAGAACCAAAAATACATAATTTATGAAGTATCATAATGGGAA
Source organism: Philaenus spumarius (assembly GCA_018207615.1). NCBI lineage: Eukaryota > Metazoa > Arthropoda > Insecta > Hemiptera > Aphrophoridae > Philaenus > Philaenus spumarius. Next base: position 334,785 of record JAGFPH010000613.1, on the reverse strand, counting down.
TATATCAAAAATAATGTGTAGAATGTATATATGTATGTGTAAAACCGAATCCAGTGTTGTAGGTTTTAGACGTAGGGTTTAGGAGAATAAGACCTATACTTCAAATATATTTAATTAAGTATAGGCATAACAATAACAACGCCATTTCTTTTTAGGTTGCAACAGAACCTATTTTCAAAGTTTATCAGAAGTCGGCTTTGTGTAAAGATTTGTTTTCTAATTACACAAAGGAACAATGGGTCAACATTAACATTAATTTCTATAATAAAATATGATTTATATGCCTATAGTTACAATATTCTTTTAATATTCCCGTCAAATTGTGTTATTGTAATTGTATGTAATTAATTTAATCATTGTATTAACGTTCAATAATAATAACGTGAGTGGATAATGTAAGGAACAGGGCTGGTAATAAACAATCATTAATCAAGAGAAAAATGCCAGCCGGTGAGAAAAAACTATGCCGGAAGGTGACCGGCTTATTTGCTGACAAAGTGGTGGTGCTAGGGGGAAGGGGAAGTAGTGTGGAGGTTGTGGGTTGGAATGCTCTCCCTCGCCAGTATCTCCTTCTCTCTCGCACAAGTACTCAAAATAGGTCGCCATCTAATAAATCCATCTATAGTAGCGTGTATTTGTCAGCAACTACTGCACAAAATTTCCAGCAAAAAAACCCATAATGGTAGGGTAACTATTTTCTAAAAACTAAAAATTTTTTGCATTATTTAATGGGTTTTTAAGGAAACCTGGGAGAGGGTTTAACTTTGTAATTACTTGTTTATATGCCTACATCTAAATAAAGTTTAAAAAAAAAAATGGGACCAATTAATTATTGTCCTACATCGACATAACTGCATCTTATCCGACAGGTTGCCATTTTCTCCCACATTTCACACCTTATTAGAACAGATTTTATACAAATTTTTAAACTCTTGACCCATATGTAAATACAGTACAACCTCGTTAAGTCGGCCCAATTTAACTCGGATCTCCGGGTAACCCGGACCGGTTTGCAATAAATAAAAATATGCATTTTGGTAGCGCTATTGCTTTATCCGAGTGCATAATCGTAGCGTACTGCACGGTGATCCTGTTTCCCCCAAGTTCGCGCAACCGAGTTTGTTTGCTCTTCGGCTAACACGGATTTTCGTTATGTCGGATCGGCCGCGGTCCCGGCTGGTCCGACTTAACGAGGTTATACTGTAATGTATAAGTTAAATTTTAATTTCTTCCTCAAAATTAAATTATTTGTAATTTGGAATAAAAATGGCTAGCCACTCACATTCTTTTTGCCATAAGTTGGTACGAATGGCACATGGAGAAGAATATCCATACTGAGTAAATAAATCATTTCAGAGGTATTTATACGATTACATGGGCACACTGATTCAAGAGAAATACTGTGGATATACGGAAAAATACTTTCATTTGGTATGTCAATCTGGAATTCCGCCTTGTAATGCACAAATTTTCTAGATGATTTTGTCAGCTTGAATATCATTACTTTGCTTGTAGAAATATTACTAACGAAGAGTTGGATGAAATGAAATGAAAAATGTATTGTAGCGTACGGTGGAATTACTTTTCACAGTAAAAGGAAAAATGTATATGGCAGAACTATCTAGATGTAAGAGAAAAGTATTTCTACATGTCTCCTTTCTAAGAAAGTAATATTGAATATTTTTTAAATTATCTAAGAGTGAGTTGAAATATCTTACTTAAATTTAATTTTGAGTTTCCTGCTGTAAAATAAATATTAGCAAATCAAAATATCCAAGGATTGGTCTCTCAAAGATTACTTTAACTAATGTTTCATATATTCTTTAAGCTCCTATGAAATGATATCCTAAATGATAAAATTTTCTTGGTCACGAATTCTTAATCAGACTTTAGTACAACCTTGTAAATTGTATGAACAACTTTATGTTATTTATTGTAAGGTGAGTTTTAGCCTCCAGAATAGTGTGTATTAATAATAAGTATCAATACGTACTTTTTTATTGGAAAAGCGTCACTTTCTATTCCTTATTTGGTGATCTTTATTGGAATACTAGTTTCGATCTCGTGATCAGATCATTTTCAAATCCTTTTTGTTATACCTTCAATTCATCTGAACATCGTTAAGAACACACACATACAACACTTAACACAAAACACATAGCACAAACACGAAACATTTAAAACACTTTAAAGTTTTGTAAAATGAAATAACCGGTCACCTGTTAATCGATACAGGATATGTCTAGTACCATTGTATTTAAATAACCTAATAGAACTCCGATCCAATGCAATATTTCGTTCCACTGGAAATTCGACGATAGTGGCGCTATCTATTGGGGAAACGACGGAAGCTGTGTGAAACACCAATGATTTCTCCCTAGCGCTACCTCGTGGCGCGATCATGCACTATTTTCCCGACAACCTAATTTTCGCCATACTGCTGCCGTATGGTTGCAAGATCTATTTATTATTCATGATCTATGCTAGTACTGAGTAGCTGAGGGTTAGGCTTATCTTTGTCCTTTTAGTGCATTCTTCCCCCTCTCTTCTTTGTCGTCATAACAGTGTTCTCTAAGTATTTATTCAAAAGATTGAAAATGGGGTTTGAGTTGAATTTTTGTTTATCGTTCAGAATATTATATGGAGTATTTTTTAAGGCTTTGTAAATTTCATACTCTTCGAGTGTGTCCAGAATTCTGCTTTTTTGGCAGACATGTAGAATATCCATATGTTTTTCAACGCTATCAAAGGTGTGGTTCTTATCGATAAGGTGTTGCGCAAAGCTTGATTTTTGTAGTATGGATTGGGCTTTTGGAACGTGTTCACAAAATCGTGTCATGTCTGTCCTATGTAGTAAGTTTCGCGTTTGTGCTATGTGTTAAGTGTTGTATGTGTGTGTTCTTAACGACGTTCAGATGAACTGAAGGTATAACAAAAAGGATTTGAAAATGATCTGATCACGAGATCGAAACTATTAATCCAATAAAGATCACCAAATAAGGAATAGAAAGTGACGCTTTTCCAATAAAAAGGTACGTATTGATACTTATTATTAAATTTATATTGTTTCTATTTGAGTAATTATTCAATTGTTTTTTATTCAATTAAAATAAAACTATTTGATTATCCCATCACTATAAATAAAAGTTCAATGATAAAGATGAACCAGAAAAATTGCTTCTAAATTTTAACAATAAAACTTCTGATCTTATCTGAGTGCAATCATCCGAACTGATCTCAAGCAGTGTGTGACGTTAAACTTAAAACACAGGATTATTGATTTTTTCTAATCTTAGCAGACGGCCTGAGCTGATCTGACGTTGTGTTACATACCAAACATAAGAGACCAAACATTTTGAATTTCGACCTCTAACTTAGTGAAATAACACATAGGTTTTGTTTAATGCCAATGCCTACTTTTCTGTTTAAATGAACACATATAAGACTTTTTCATACTTCAACAACAGTTCCAAAACCCAAAAACCACTCATGATCCAGGCTTTAAAAAATGCAGCATTTAAATGGTTTTAACTACTAAACCATTGTGTTTGGGCAAAAATATCCAAGATTGAAAAATGATCAAAATTAACCATTATGACAAATAATAATAATAATAATAACAAACAGATTTTAACTCAGTTTGTTTCAAATTTGAAACTGTTGTCCTTCACATAAATTTCTTGCTTCCAGTCAATTCTGTTGTTTCTTTGGGTTTGTGTAAAAATAGCTCATTTAAGTCGAGAATGAAACATATCATCAACAAAGAAAGTGTATTTACAAAAGTTACATACATTTAATTAACAACACAGTTAGTCTAACCAATTAGATATTGTTACACCACAAGACAAAATAAATACAACAAATGTGTTTGAAAAACAATAGTCACTCTGGGTAACAATAAACACTGTGTGGGTAAACTCTGTGTTCGTGGACAATACATTGTATAACATCTTTTGTCAATTACATCTTTTTACTAAATTTACTACAAAAGTTTGTCTATAACTTTATTAGTAATGGGGTTATAATAAACAGTTTGATTCATGCAGCGATTTTACAAATAATGTTAAAAAGTATAATTTAAATCAAAATAGGTTGATATTTTGGTGCCACAAATGGAACATAATACTTTACTCGGAGGAGCAATATATTGTAAGCAGTGCCTGTAAATGTTTATTTCACTGCCTAATAAACAGGTTTAAAGTAAAGTCTTCATACAAATATTTGTTTCATCTGAATGACATAATATTTATTACTACAGATCAAGAAATTTAAAAAAGTATAGTTATGCTAATAATTAGACAATGTATATCTAATAATACATTTTAAAATAGACGAAGTTATGCAATATTGATCCATACAAAAAAACTAAACATTTTCTCTTGATATCCACTTGGTCAAGTGTATTGTCACTTACACCACTGCAAAATATATAATGCAAAGAAACTACTGTACTGGCTATCTTAAATAACAGTTACTATGTGTGGAAGTCATTTTTACATTTAGTTTAAAAAACCGATACTTGACTTACATTTAGTTTCAATACTACCTGAACCATCTGACAAATTTCAAGATACGTTATAAGTGGGAAATAGTTAAAAGACAAGTTAATAAAAATTTGAATAATTAAGAAGCTTCCACACTCAGAGTATGTTTTAAGTAGGCTGTTTTTCCAAATGCACAGATTGAAAAACAAACCTATCTTGAGAGATAAGCCTACAATACTTGGAATGGAAAGTTACATGGCAGTTTAACTATACTGTATTTATTTTAAGTTCTAACCTGATGTAAACAAAGTGACTTACAAATAATTCGCCTACCCTTTGCCTCTGTACATTACAATAACAGCTTTAGATTATTTGGGGTTTCTCGCATTTAAATTTATAATGGTAATACATTATTTCTACTGTAGATACCTTTATAGGTTGTGAGCAATCTTTCTGTTAAAACATAATTATATAAGATTGATAAAACAAACCATATCTCTCTAAAAAAATCACTTTCTGAAGCTGAAATATCACTATTTAACAGACTCCCAGCATATCTTTAAGAGAATAGAAAATTACACACATTCTGAGAGACAGTTGATGACAGACGGTTAGGTCGCAGACATTTCACTATTTTCACACAAAAAAAAACGTCAGTCCTTTACTTCCACATTAAGTAACTTCACTTTAAAACTCCGTGCTTCACTTCCACTAAACGCTAAGGGTTAAATATTTACCATAATAAATTAAAACTCCTCCAAAATTTGCAAAATTAATTTACCAATCGAATAACACAGTGATATTTAAATTAAACATTACATTTTTTTTAAACAGTGTTGTACCATTCCATGTACAATGTGTAGTTATAGAGTTGAACAGTGAGGACATTTTTATTTTTGGTCAGGGACATTTTGTCTGTGAGAAAGTTTTAAAGAACTAAATTTAACTTTCTTAGACAATGCTTCTTTCAGAGGCAATCCTTATTCGGATTTGTTTAGACTTAATGAACGCGAGAATTGAACACTAACAGCAAAACTCAATCCAGCTGTCTTGCTTTTGCTCTGTTGAGTGAACTAATTTGCAGTTTCTGTAAACTTACTTATTTTAACAGTTTGTATTAATAGCTCAATATCAGAGTTCAATAACAGTTTATAGCAGAAAATTAAAAACTATAGTGATGTACAAATTTTAATAAAGCTTACTGACAAAATAAAAAATTAAGTTTAGGTAGTACCACTCCAGAGCATTTTAATGTTGTAAACATTAATCTCCTAAGTATAATATATTAATATCATTCAACACATTATTTAGTTATTTTACAAATTCAGATTAAAAATATTCCACCAGACATAAGCGAAAGTTCATGAAGATGTTTTTACAAAAGTACCTCAGCCCACATTCTCGCCGGGTGGGCTCATGCCCAGAACTTTTGGCCCTACAGTGGGTGAATTGCCCTTGTATTTTTCTATTTTGTACGAAATATTGAGATGTAAAGTTTGTTATGTGGTTCTGAAAATTATACTGTATGTTTAGGATGTGTTCTCAATTCGTAGTTTTATTTTTTGTCGTCAGCATATTTTATTTTGTTACTAAATAGTACATTTTTATTGTATTTGTTTTGTTATATTTGGAAGTTATGATACTGTTTTTGTTATGTATACCAATTTAAAAAGTATTCTTAACCTTAAAAATTTGTCAATCCACCAACAATTATTTAAAAACATTATAAAGAAAGATGTAATTTTGAATATTTTATACAATGTGTTTTTTAGTGCTGGTAAATTTAACTCGTAATTTAATTGATTGTTAATTTTTTAAATGAATTTGTAATATGGTTAACTAAATTATTATTGAACCTTTTTTTTAAAGCAAATTTAAATTTATGACTAAGGCCATACAAATATATCAGTTCAAAAAAATTGATTGCAGCGATGTTTTATCAGGCACAAAATGAAAATTTACACAGACGGAATCAAAGAATTTTAACGTTTGGGTCTTAATGTATCATCACTGTTAAATGGGTTTATACCTTAATCATTTACTTTAAAAAAAAAATAATAATAAAAAAATACTATAATATATAATAATAACTTTTATAAGTTATAAGTTTTTAGTTATAGCTCATGTATCACTGAAGGTGACGACTTTGTCATTGAAACATGTTTGATTATTAAACGTATGTGTGTGAGAATTAGTGTATTGTTATTTTTAAATAATTCTTTCTCACTCGTCGAGCTCAGAGTTTATTAATATACTTTTTGGTTAAACAGTACCTTGGAAAATTTATGTATTGGTTGTTTAGCTTATAATTATAACAACCAATTCAGGGATTTAAAATTTATCAATTAATTAAAAGAAAATCTTTATTTACATGTTGATATAAATAAACACAGTGGTCAATGTATTGCGAAAGTGACTGTACCACTACTATGTTACTGTTTACATTAGGGTAAAACTGAAGATAAATAACATTATAGGAAAATCACCAATGAAAAAATACTTTTTGAGCAAATAAAAGTATCTAGGGCAGTATTTCCTCTATTTTACATTACATAGATAAAATTTGTTACTTTATACAGTATGAGACAACACTAGCCAAGATATGACAAAGTAAAACAGAAATATTGGGTAGACGGCAAGACCTTTCTTTCCTGCAGGTTGACTGTCTCCGAGGAACAACATCGACGCTGTGAACAAACAAGAAAAAATATTAATTTAAAAATGACAAGTTTGTAACGATTTAGATGAAAAACTTCTTATCCAATTTAGACGCAATCCCTCACTTTACATGATTTCAGTTTGTAGCAAAATGAGATGAGTGTTCTTTTTATTGAATAATATGTGGATGGTTTTTTTAGAGGTAGAACTATCTATATTGGTATAGTGCAACAATTATGTTTTATGTCACAGAGTTGCAATTTAAAGTAGTCTAAAGATAGTGCAATCCAAGTAAAACTGAGGTGGGATGAAGTTATTAAATAGACAGGAATAATTCGAGACATGGCAATTTCCTTGGAGAGTGCTAGCTTAAGCGGACGTCAAAGCAAGAGGGCTTAGACTACCAAGACGGACTAAGGTAAGGGCACGATATGTTAATATTAAAGGACAATTAATTGTTTTATGTTCACTTTGATTTCACTTTATTGGGATAAGCATGCTTTAAAAAAAAAACATTTATTTATAAGTTGATGCAACAGAACAATACTTTCAATAGAATAATTTGTCAGTAAATTCGGCCAAGGCAAAGTACATGTATTTTAATATTAAACAAAGCCAAAATCAGATACACTGTGTCATGTTAAGGTAAGCTAACACTAGTGCCGGGGCGGAACAAGACACATTGCATCACAAAAATCTGCCTGTTTCGTTTCAATGCTATTACAATGGGGAAGCGCCTACTACAGCCGGGATGCATCGAGGCGGGGCGAAGCGGACGGATTTTTCCGCCCCACTCCGTGACGGCAGCAGTGTGCGACGAACTTAGACGGATGGATTATACACGTTCCCTGTGGGCGATTTTTCATTTTTAGATTGATTTTGATAAATATTGATAAACTTTGTGTTGTCGTCCAAAAGTCAGCAAAAAGGGTATGGAATTCCCCAAACACACTTCTTCTGCTAAAAATTTCGTGAATCCATAGACGGCATTTTTCGCGGCTGCACTTCTTCCTCAAATAACATGTTAAAAACCATTAGGTAGTTCCTCATCAAAAGAATTCATGACGAATACTAAAAACATTTGATTGCGATGCGGCCCATTTTTTGTAACATTTTTACGATGCAATGCGATCCGTTCCACCCCGGAACTAGTGTGCGCTTACCTTGAGGTGACAATTTTTGCTTGAAGAAGTAAATTCAGTCAAGTTCTTGAGTCTTACTATAGATAATAAGTTAACCTATCTGTTGGTAATTTGGGATTACCAAATGATCAGTATTAGTCTAAAATTAGTTCAGGGACTTTTGCACTAAACTTAAAATTGTATTGAGGGATGTCTATTCTTTTAACTTCTCATTATGTTTTTTATATAATATGCACATCTGAACTATAGAATTTTTCTTTGGGGAAACTTATCAGTTCAGAATGTACATACTCTTTTTGTCCTGCAAAAGAAGGCCATTCGGCTATTACGAGGACTGAAACAAAATGAAAGGTGTAAAAGTGTTTCCATGGCTTACTTGAAGTGTTTTAAATTTAAGTGTGATCATGTCCAGAATATTGACATTCATGACAGCAGCACCAGACAGCCTTGTAATTATCGTGTTAGACAGCATAGGTTAAATGTTTGCAGTAAATTTCATTCACAAGCAGGTGCAGATTGATGAATAGGCTCCCCAAAAAGTATTATAAGTTTGTAAAATTATAAATCTTTTAATAACAGCTTTATAAAACTACTGTTTCTGCATTGACTTTTTGTTTTGCAGTTATGTGTTATTTCCTGACGAGTATACTTGTCATTTATGTAATTTTTATTGTATTTGTTTTGAATGTATTGTAAAATTGTATTAATGTTTTATAATGTGTGGATTGTTTTAAATATTTTATTGGGGTATATTTTATGACTAGTAATTTTATTTATTTATTATTGTTAGTTGATTTCCTACATTAAAAGTAGAAAATTATTAAAAAGCCATACAATTGTAACTTGTCATCGGATAAAATAAATTAAATGAATCTAACTTTTGGGAAATGTAGAGGGTATGGAAAGCTCAGGAAACACATGAAAAATTAGATCTTTATTAGAGACTATGCAAAGGGCAAGAGGAGCTGAACACGTATTCTTTGAATACAAAGTGCTAAAATAAGTAAGATATAAGGAAGTTCTGTCACATTTAGATGATGATTTAATGATTTAGAGATGGCAATTACCGTTATAACACGTTTACAACATTTTTAACTCAATTTACTATTAAGAATATTAAGAATATAAAAAATAGAATATTACAAATAAATAACAACTCAAAATTATTTATTGTCCAAAGTTATCAATGTTAGACTAGAATAACAAATATTAAATGTCTTAATGTTTCAAGATTGGTAGAGCAACGAAAAATCTCAATCTCGGCTAGAGGTTAGTGCCATATTTTCCCAAAAAGAAACAATATAAAATAACACAAAGAAAATAAATCTGATAAAAAACAGTTAGAAAAAAAAATAAATAAATGAAAATATAAAGATGGTAGATAATATAAAAATGGGTATAACAACATATAAAGGCACATAAGTTTATAATATAACACAAAATAACATTCGTTCACGCACAAAATGTTATTAAATACACATAAAAGGAAATTGTCTATAATATCAAAACTGTTCTGATTAGATTCAAAGTTTATATCTATTACGAGTTCAAATTCAAATGATAAATTATTTTAAATAAGGTTAGAAAATTTGGAAAGATCTCACCAAATCTTCTAGTCTCTGACTTGTATTGGATCTTTAATTTCAAATATTTATACTTAATCACTTATTATTCATTAAATATCTTCCTAGTGATCCTTCAAAGACAATCGGTTTTCTGTGCAATGAAATATTCCACCGCTTTAAATGTAATGTTCTCAGTTTAAAGGTTTTTACAAGAATCTACAAATTTTAGGTCTCATTTGTTGAAGAGAAAACTTTTTTTATTCTTTTTTCTTTAGATGATTATGAATGTATATGCAGGTTAAGAAAAAGAAGAAATGTAATGATAACTAATTATAATTTGGTATGTTTCTTTAAATTTTTATGAAAATACGAGAGTGTATATAAAGTATAATTACTTGGACAAAATAAAGAAAATACATGAATATCACCTTATTACTTTTATCATTCTACAATTTAGCCTTTATACTCCTTGCCTATTGCCAAAAATAATTATTTGTAATTTATAAAAATGCAGCTGATTACATAGACCAATATTGGGTGGGTTCGTGACGATACGCGAGTTCGTGCGTGACGAGCACAGATGTTTTCAGTCGATTCGACTGGTTTACATTAAGTTTTTGTATTTTCCTAATTTATCGTTACTTTATCATATTTAGACTAAAGACCTTTTACATATAATAAAATCCATTCTTTTTATAGGCCGTCTTGGTTTTTCCATTTAGATGCTACTTCCCGAGTTTATTCCGGTTGTTGTTTATCACCGCTAAGTGTCATGGGTATCCATTCTCGATCGTAATTTAAAAGAAAAGTTCGAAATCTTGGTTCTTCCTGAATTGATTAATTTACTATATTTTGTTTATTAATATTTTGAATTGTTACACGTTCCATCAATCCATGACAATAAATTTGGTAACAGTAACCAGTAACATGTTATTTTTGTAACCTGTTATCGCGAACCAGGCTGGTTGGTGCGGCAAGTGTTATAGTGGTTCCCAGTTAACGAGCAAATTCTGCTAAATAATTTTTTATCTTACTTTACCGTTCCGTGGTTGGTGATGTTATTTTACTGTGTGACTCACAATTGTTATCCATTTTTTTGTTTTCTAACTGAGTTTTGAGTTTAATGTAACTACATGAGAATTATTTGTACCTGAATAATAAAGTTATGGATGAATTTATGAATAAGCAAGAGAGAAATTTTACAGGGATAATTTGGCAAATTATTAATAAATCTATTAAAAATCAATCAAGGCATTATTGAATGTAAAAAAAACCTGACTGCATATTGTTAAAGTAAAAAGACACCTGAAGAAAATGGGCAGAGGATTTCTATAAAAGGGAGAAATTAGTTGAGGCTGGAAAGTATTGCAAAATTGTACGATAACATAAAATAGACCTGCAAAAATTAATTTAGCACAAAAAAAATTATATAACTTGTTCTAGAGACCTGGTCTGATTTCACAAATTTTGTGTTGACTTGGAAATAAAAAAATTACTTTGGTCGGAGTTTATATATTCCTCTTCATACTAGAATTTAAAGTGATAGACCCTTATTCTGATGGTTCTTGTACGATTATGTCTTGTTATGATATCAAAAATTAGTTAATCTTTAACACCTTCAAGAATTTATCCTCCATTGCTATAACGGTAGGCCTCGCTTTATTACAAAAGTATTTTATGATTTACAGTTTATAATAATTAAAGTCTATAAACTCAAAGACATCTCTTTTTTATCTCATTGAAAAAATTTTCAAATAATAATTTGAGGTTATGTTTGAATAGCTAATATAATATTTTGTGTTAAACTGAGTTTTACACTCGGAGTTTCTCAATGTGGTACAAACAATTTTTAGTTTAAGCTAGGTTTAAACCTCATTGATACAAATGCCCCTAGGTCGTAAATATATTAATGATGGCATAACAACTAACTAAAATTAACGTTGATTGCCAGCGATTAGAGACCACTAATCCGTTCAGGTCTTAGTCATGTTTTTGATGTTAGTAATTTATTTGTCTACTTACCAAACGTAGCCCAACCAAAGCCGACCATAGTGACAATAAACCTAAGTACAAAAAGCATATTGTTCTGCTGAGCAAGAAGTATAATCCTGCAGACTACCAGAGAGATGACAGTCGGCAGCAAACAATAGCCTAGTACGCACACACTTTGGAAGAAAGAGCTGAAACATTACAATCAAAATTATCTTATATACCAAATGGTTTTAACTCCCTTATCTCTACTTTATGGTATATATTATATGAGACGAGTAAGCCCCTAAATTTAATAAAAACTTAAAAATGAGTATTAATTTATAAAACAAGTTGAAAGTGATAATAATGAGAGAGTGTCGTGTAAACTTTGCGGTACTGTTTTTCAATATCGCTCAGGGGCCGGGGAAACATTAAAGATCACTTAGGTATGAAAAAACACAAGAAGGCTATTGCGGCATCTACGATAACAAATTTGGATAGATTCTTTAATGAAAAACTTACCAACTTCAACTAATTTAGATACTGCCGCTAAAGAAGTTGTTGCCTTTCACACGGCAAAACATGAGCTAAGCTTTAAAACATATGATTGTAACTCTAGGCTATTCTATTCTTTTTCACATATTAATATGTTCTTCATGAAATTTTGTGTTGACTCATTAAGAAACCACTTTACTTATTTAACCTAACAATGTCCTCAGTTTTTTTTATTTGTCCTCCCTTGTTTGAAGAAAAGTCCTCAGTAACATAGAAAAAAATATTGTAAGCCTAACTATATATGATATGTTTTGAGGTTAGAAGTCGTTGAAAATGTATATTTTTTAACAATCCTTTTTGTTTACTCCATTCTTTAGAAGAAACTACTTAGACCTACAAACAAAAATCTATTTATATATATAACCGGGTCAATGTCTTTAGGGATTTTCAACATGGTAAACGTATAAGTAAACCATGTTAAAACTTCACGGTAAACAAAAAAGAATTGCACACGCTCATGGTTGTATCGTTTGATTTATTCGTCTTATTTAGTGGGAATAATACTTATCGAAGATTCGGCTAAAAACTGTTGAGCATTCGTTTTGATCAAAGTTGTATACAAAACCTTAAAGTATATTCTAGACCTGGCTTTGTATTAATTAAATGTAACAATGTACATTACTACTTATATTATAATAACAACACAAAACTTAACCTAAAAGTTGTAAACAAAACCTTAAATGCTTCATAAAGTTGTTGAAGTATTACAGCTGAAGGACAAAGTCAGCTGTTATATATTAGACTTAACAAATTTATCAAACAATATAAACATGAGCTATAAAATTCTGTTACTCATGGAAGTACGGACATATACTCACTTTTACAGGAGTCGATTGTTTTGTTTTTTTTAACAAATACCACGTACACTGTATCAAACGTAAGAAAAAGGAAATTAATAAATTTTTTTCGGTTGAATATTCCAACATTGTTCCTATAATGTTAAAAAATAAATTTACAACACATAAAACTAACATCACATTTCGTACCAACAACAATGTTCAAAAAATATTGTGACATAAGCAATTGACAACATGTGCTGCACAATAACATACGTAAAGTCAAATTATAGACGGCCTTTAATAGACCATAATCATACTTATACAAATGTTGACTCAAATTTGACACCTCTTCATTTTTGTATGAAGGGAAAATTAATTAATGCTATTGAAGAAATTAAAATTTACAAAAAATTCAGCAACAACCCCAACAATATATTAAATGATCAACTGTTAAGCCTTGATACAGCCCTTGATTATCAAGTTAAAACCAATCAATACGTATGGTACAAAAGTAGGCAGTGTAACATAAACCACGCGATGGTGTACAGCAGTTTGTATTTTGTGTTTTTTATATGTATATAACGACCTCAAAAGTGAAAATACTTGGAAGAAAAGACTACAATCTTGTACTTGTAGTAATTTCCTGTAACTTAATTCATAAAAAAATTTTGCGGCTGAGGCTTTAAAAGTAAAAAAACTTTAAGTCCAGACATTTTAAAAACAAATTAAAGAAGTGGCTGAAGTTAAATGTTTTCTATGCCGTGGGTGATTTCTTGATGCTACAATATAGCCTGTTATTATACAACCTAAATGAATAAAAAATATATTTATATTTTGTTAACATAATTTTATGAATGTAAGTTTTATTGAAATTTTGTAATTTTAATATTTAAAATTAATTTAAAGAAGTTGTAAAAAAGAGAAAAATTATTATGTTTTATTGAATTATTAATATTATTATTATTATTATCACATTGACATATATAAATATCACTTTCTGCCTTATATAAATGTAACATTTATCTGAAAGGGTTAATAAAGATTGATTTATAAAAAAAACCAAAACTAGAGCAGCTAGACAACTAGTTCAAACGATTTATCTTGTTTATTTCTGGTAAATTTTCTCAGGTTCGATAATCCAGCAATCTAGTATAAAAAATATATATAAATATAAAAACACCATCTTTTTGAGTTTGGGAATTTAGGGGATCATTTCAGGTTCAAGATGTAGGGGTTTTCTGATATCTTGGAAAGTGATTAGGCAAACTGTTGCAAACTATTTTTTCTAAAAAAAAAAAAAAAAACAGTGGTGTAATCAAAACTTAAAAGAATTCTGTTTTTCAGAATCAGTATTATTGGTAAATGTTTAAATTGACCAATATCTGGTGTGATCAGAACAGCTCGGTTGCAGAGCATTAGCACGGAATGATGAAGGTTCTGAGTTCAAATCCCAGACTTGGTCGACGTTTTTTCACTTGTAATTTAATTTCAGTATATCTCAGATTTTAGTTGGATGGACAATGAGGAATGTCGAAATGACTTCTCCTATAGAGTACACACTATTATTTTACAATTATTTCAGATTAATCCCGATTTTCTGAAATCGAGACTTTTTCTTGACTCATCAACTACGGATTATAGGGATTCTGCTTTATTCTGATTCCCCCGTAAGTTACACATAACAAACACTTTATAATTATAGCATGAAACTGTACTTACATGTTCCCTCCTAACAGTTTAGAGTTCAAAGTGACTACCAAAGCTCCAATCCAAACAATGACAAATACTTCGGCAAACTCTGGCCCTCCGTCGTTTCCTGTCGAGGAGTCTGACCCTTGCAGCACCCTAAAGAAGTTATGCAAACACTACAAATGAAGATAAAGACTTGAAAATAGTTTTCACATAGTGATATTTTTTATTTTTTTACCTGTTGGTTATTTGAGGTTTTATCATTAGGAAAATATATTGTATTTAACAATATTTTGCATGAACAAAAACTATATTAAATAATACAGTAGAGCCCTGCTATTCCAAACTAATTGGGACTGAACACTGTGTGGTTTAGCGGGAATTCAGAATAGGTGGATTTCATGAATAATATCAACGTATTGACTTGTTAAGGCATAAATTAAGTGCAAGGACATCTGCTACAGTCAGTCCTATACAGCGTTGAACGCTCAAACTGAACTCATATCACACGTAGACGAGGCAAATGCTCTTCACCTGTAGGTCAACACCATCCGTTAGTGCAGGTTTACACCATCCGTTTTTTTTTATCCATTGTGATTTTTTTCTTCTAAAAACGGAAGGGAAGAGATAGTGTAACATCTCCAGCTTTCCAAAGTACAATAATAATATAGAATAGGACCATAAGTCAATTTTAATTCAAGAGAGCATTTTTATTTTTGAATTTAATTTAATTTACATTGCAAATGTTTTTTAAAAAGAGAGCTTAATAATTAGAAGCATTTTTAACGTATAGGACATAGACTAAAAGGGCAGCCAATTTCAGTATTAATTTGAATAGATGTAAAAGACGGACAATTATTGAAATCGATTATTGTATTCAATTTAAATGTGAAGTTTAAGAAATTAGACGGTTTATGCACCGACTTCAAGACGCAGAAAGTATACGAGTTTTGAGACGCAGTTAGACAAAGAAGCGTCTTAACGTCTAGATGAGATAAGAAGCAAACACCTGCAGGCTAGTTCCAGGAAAAATGGTCTACGTGATTTTCCCCATGCAAGATCCAGAAGGAATGCTTGGGTTAGCAACCAAACGAATCTGATGCAACATCGAGAATCTATGTGTCGTGAGACGTTCCTGATTTGTGGAGGGAAAAGAGACGCCAACTGAAGTTAGCGGTGGGAGAATAACGCTAGCGTCACTTCTCATCGAGACGTCAAGTTATTAAGACGTGTGTTTTACTCAGTGAGTAATTTTGTCTTAAAATGTGAATATTTTACAAGACAGTGATGTATTGAAGAACTGGTTTAGATTTTTACCAAAGTTAATATCTTCGACAATGGTGCATGTTGCGAAATTTATAAAGTTTCGAAGTAAAGTGACTGAATAAATCGGACAATGAATTAGACTACAACAGTGTTGCGCATGCGAGTGGATTTTTCTTTTTTTAAATATTATTAATTTCATGTCTGCCTTTTCGTAAGTATGTACAGTGCACTCAAAATCTTTTCCATTTATAAGTCACCTGCTCTCTTTGAAATTTTGTAGCCTATAACTTGTATTATATTTGTCTGTATTTAAATTGTTCTTTGCTATATATAAGATATTAATAAATGTTAAAGGTCATTTCTAGACTGTCTACTTTGTTTGGTCTAATCTAATCCTCTTCACAATTTTTCAATCAGGTCATAGAATTCTCAACCCGAGATAAAAAATTAAAGTAGATTCTTGCAGTGGTTACATTGAATCAAATTTATTTATTATATTTTTTCATGTAAGCCAAGAATCTTACAATAGGTTGTTTGAACTGTATGTTTTGTCATCCCGCAGTTTGTCCGTTAGTACTGCATCATCTTGAAAAAAAAAAATTCGTTCGAGATAACGAAAACGGAGGAGGAAAACGGAGGAGAAAAACGGATGAAAGCAACTGGCAGGTGGCAACAACACTACTAGTGCCTAGCTGTTGAACCTAATCCTTCCTTCTTTCTGACGGACCCGGTATTCTTTTCATCGGATGCTTGCGAGGTAACTTCCTTCCCGCAAAACGGATGGAAAATCAAAACCAGCTTTCATTCCAATTTGGTTTCAGGCGTTTTTATCAAGCTTAGGCTCTACGTATGTATGTCTCTATTTAACTTATTTGTATAACAATAAATGTACGTTTTTCACGAACGTCTTTTTAATTTCTCCTGTTTTTATGTTAAAAAAATCAGTAATGAACTCTTTTTTGGAATAGGCGGATTTTCGGAATAGCAGGGTTCGGAATAGCAGGGTTCGGAATACCGAGACTAATGTATTTCCAACAAATTTTTATAGAGTGAAAAGGACTTAATGTGTCAAAACGAAACTAGACGATAGTAGATGTAATTGGAGGAAACAACCCTCAAAATTATCTCTTCCTGTCTTTATCACATTAAAAAATACAGCTTAAAAAAACTTATGTCTTGAAATTCGAATTTTGTGTTTCGGCAACAATAATCACATTTCTAAAAAGCTAAGGAAATTTTTTAATATGTAAGTATTTTTTTATATTTTTTTAAGTATGTTTGTTCGTGATTGGAATTATTACATTCGATGCTCGCAACATGTCTCAAAAGTACAAAATGCAAATTTTATTCCCATCATTGTTATACTCATCCATTTATATTGGGAGTGGTCAAATTCAGGAGTAATGACGTTCAAGAACATGAGCTCCCGTTTGCAGAGGAGTGACTTCTGAAAATTGAGAGGAGTATAAAAAATGTCTGTGAATTCGTAAAATCTCAAATATAAGTTGCTTATTATGACACAAAACAAAATAAAATGGGTAAAGTTGATAAAAAATTTAATTAAATCACAAATTCAATATTTATCTTTGTACGAACATCTTCAAAACAAGGATATGTACACGGCACATTACAATCAGGGCACTGATAGGTAGTGTCGTTTTGCTTTTACTCTTTTGTTTTTGTATTGTGGCGACTTACGTAGCATCGTTTTTGAAACTTCCTTGTTTGTCCCTCTTCGAATGTATTTAATTCAATAAATTTACCTTGAGTCAAGTTTAAAAGGGAAAGTATTTTGTTAGTTGCAGAATCTGTCTGTACAAAAATGTGCATTGAAAAGTGACATCAGATGTGGTGTGATTTATGGTCCGATATAGAAATAAAATGATTGGTCGATTCCTCTCCCACCCATATAGCCAACATTCACAAAAAACAACCTTACCAAGCATTCTGTTCCCAGCCAGGATTCTAATAATAAGGAAAGCTTATTATTTCAGTTAATGTTTGGGAGTACAAATGCGCCCCCAATAAATTACACCCCTGGTGTCGGAATCACCGCTTGGAACTACTGCTCTTGGGACAATAGCCCTTTCTTTTCTCGGTATGCAATGCATCTAAAAAATATCTGCCTTGTGAAAATTTGTATAATTGGGGAACTATACAATGATATAACAAACACACATGTACAACGATCTAACTAATAAAATACGAAATAAGATCAAATAGTGTCCACTCCAAGTTCGAATAGCAAATATCACTCAGCATCACCAGCAGGGCCGGATTTAGCATTTTGGCGCCCCTAGGCCCAATAATTTTTTCCGCCCCCCAGTCTGGTTAAAGTTACTTCCCCAAAAACCTTTATTAAAAAATTATATCAGGCCTATATGTTAACTGCTTAAACACCACTCCACGATGCAATTTTATCATTGCAAGTTTTTTGAGTAATTTACTTGGTTCTGGGCTTAACAAAATGCCGTCTTAAAACACTTTTAGTAATTTTATTTATTAAATAGTGAGCTCACGTTTGTGGGACTGAAACAAAGCGATCCAACCCGCAGAGCATTCCCGCAACAAAACATGGACATTGCTATGTTAATAACTTAGGTTTTGTTCAATTTAGTCGTTTGGGCAAATAAATAAAAAAACTCTGTAATACATTATAAAATAGGTTTAATCTCAGAAACACCTATTTTTTAAATATTTTTTTTTCTCTCGGCTGTGCGCCCATAGGCCCGGGCCTATTGGGAAATCCGGCTCTGATCACCACCAAGAAATAGTGCCCAAACACCTGTGGTGTGCTACTAGTTCACAATCAGTTGTTTGGTTTTAACATATTTCAGCTGGAAAATAGTACACAAACACCTGTGCAGTCTCACAGCCAGATGTTTGTCAGTAAGACAGTTTCGTAACCAGAAGACAATGAATTGTTTGTGCTTAAATAGCAAAGCACACCCTTTAACACCAATCTCCTCTCAATAAAGGATGTTACTCTCACCCATTTCTTCTCCTATTTAGCTCGTACCAAAAATACTTCATGTAGGCTAAAAATGAATGAAAGTGGAGGAGCTAGCAAAACACTACAAATGACGTTCCAGAACGAGTCACTACACCTTTTTAATATTTATACATGATGTTATAGAACATCATTACTACTTAAATGCAATTTGCCTTACTCCTTAAAGGATTAAATAGGCCTCAATCTGGCTAGTCAATGCTGGTTTAGGCGTCTCTAAAACGTTTAAAAGGTTAATTTAAATGTAAACTGTATGAATAGTATAAACAAGTCTTGATATTCAATAACATAAATACTTACATAGCCATGAACGTACACAGAAGTAGAGGGCCCCACAAGTCCCCTAGAAAAGAAACAAAGACACATCAATTAGTAAAATAGCAAAATAACCCATCAAACTGTGGTCTAAACGTTCCCTGAATTAGTCTGTTTTCTCCGACGGGATTTCAATTAGTGCAGCCCCTTTCACATCAGAATGATCATTGTTTTGTACCTTCTTTTTGGTACCAGCCATCAGCTAATCACTACTGTCTGATGTGTATCTCACAATTGTCCGAAGCAATAGGCTACAGTGATCTATGTGAGTAAATATCTTTGTTTGTAGAATGAAAAAAAAGACTGTTAAGGCGTTCTGTTAAACAAACTTTAGTATCATATGAAGAATTAAGTAAACAGCTTCGTTTTCCCGTTACATCAAAAACCATAACAATGTGACGTGACATCAATTTGTGTTAAATGCATTATTCAGACTAGTCGAACAACAAATTCAAAATTTCGGAACAATTAGGTTTTGGCACTAGCTAAAAAATATAACTTGCTTTGAATTGAACACCAAAATCATTGTAATGACAATTGACTTTAAGTTTTCATTGCGACAAATGCCTTGACACTAAAAACCTTAACTTTAAGAAACACCTTTAGTGAAGATGAGAATATTATAAAGCAGAAATTATGATCACTCTTCGAAATTCTGGCCAACTTACCCCAAACCAACTAATTAGTAATTACATTCACTAACATACTTACATTCTTTCAACAGACTTTTCTTTTCTGTAGGATATAAAACGTGCATAAACTTGTGTCCAACTGCTTTCAAGTCACGTTTCTAAAACAGAAATTTAAATATTTAAACAAAAAATAGTAAAAAACTAATAATAATTCAAACAAGCAGAGTAGGTATTATAATTTGCATAGTACCGTATGTTCTCTATGCTAGGATTCATACAGAACTTTCATAATTGATTTCCTTGATTTTTTTCTCAAATTCCCTGACCAAATCATGGCATGTTTTTAAACGATTTAAATGTAACATTTACATTATATATTTGAGTAACATTAATTCTATTGCATACATTTCGGCCTCATCCTCCTTCACTTTTATAACCGATCCACCTCATTTTCCATTAAAAACCATCCAGTGTATCATTCTTCTTATATTAATTATTTAGTAAAATTTTAGGTTGTAAATTTAAATGTTAGTGTTCAAAAAAGGGTTTTTATTATTACCTGTATGACCTGACAAGCCTATAAGTATATTTCAAATTCACTTATATTAATTGAAGTGATATTTATCTATACTAATATTATAATGAGGTAAAATTTGTTTGTTTGTATATAGGGGTAATCTTTGTAACTACTGAACCGATTGAAAAAAAAGTTTTACTAATAAAAAGCTACACTATCCCTGAGTAAAACAGGCTATAATTCATTTTGATAAAAAACATATTTTTATTTCAATATTTATAAATTTAGTCAGAAAAAATTCTTAGGTGAACCAATAGACTGATGAACCAACACATATTTCTTGAATGTATTTACATTCATTACCATAGTAACCAATTAAATAAAATAACACATACAACAGATGTTTGCTCTAATATTTCCATTAACAGCTGATTTCAAATTTTGAAACAATCATTTGTATTTATAACTGCTGTTGAACATTTAACATTATTTACCATCTTAGCTTTGGTGTTATTATTAATCCTACACCTTTATTATAAAAAAAACATAACATGATTATAATGTGTATAGAAGGTTCCAACGGGGTTGGCGTGCGCAGCACGCAGGGGTTTTCCCTATTGATTAATAACTTCATATAGGAATTATTAAATCTTTTAAGAAGATGTATTATAGGACAAAATAGACAGAGTAGTTTATTGCACCTTAATGTTAGCTGAACCATAAAAACCATGGGTTCATAAAAATGTATGGTTTTCAGATGAAAGTCATGTACACCTAGACACAGTTGAAAGATGGTGCCAACAGACACACTGCTGTAGACACTATTGATTTACTTGAAAGAAAGTTTGACAATCGCCCGATTTTCCGAGGACAAACTTTCTACACTCATCCACTTTCCCAACCTTTCTCCACCTGATGCTTATGTGTGGGAAATGATTTTTTTTAAATCTTTAGAAATAAGCCACTGACTATTATTGCAGAGCTTTGTGAAAAAATAACCACATACATTAGAAGCAAGCAACAATCCCTTTTCATCAACTTGTTTGATGGCCTTCAACAACGCTACGAGAGTTGCTTAAAACTTAATGGAGAGCATACAGAACATGTGTGTGTTAAAAACTAATGGTTTCCAGCTTCCTTTTACTTTGTACATTTGTCTAAAAATAGAACATTTAAAACTATTACAGTTTCAGTACCGTTTATTTTGGTGTGTATACTGTAGGCCTATAATATAAGGGTACAGAAGAACCTCAATTGATTATCTATTAGTCTTATGATTGTTCCGAAGATAGTTAAGAGATGGATAACAGAAATTCAATCTTTCTAATATGTTTATGTATGGCTGAGTGATAAGGGCACTATTTTTACCACAGTGTTTATTGGTTGCATTTGACATACTAAAAATTAACTCAGTTCGTCAGACTTGTTTTATAAATTTCACTCTCTATTTCAATATTTTTCCATTTTTATTGACATTTAATTTTTTTAATCTATTCATTTTTCCACCAATAATTATTTGTATGGCCATAGCTGCTATTATGTACATCACTGGCTGTGGATAAGAGCTGTTAGTGCTAGTCAGTTTAAAAACATCAATTTTGTAAGTTTAAATATTAATTATTATTCATTTAATTAGTTAGATTTTTTCAATTCGATCTAGTTGGACTAAGAATAGGTAGGTCACTTATTGGAGGAATTAGTATTTACATTGAAAGAGGACTGTTAGAAATAGTCAAGTAGGCCTACAACAGAAGCGACACCTTTACAACCACTATATCTTGCTATCTTGCCTTTCATTCACTGAAGTTGTTCCAATATTAGCCTAGATAGAGGCCTATCAGTAAACACTACTTTTATACTTTAGACAAGTTTAAAAATGTCCCATACATTATGAGTTTCATCAAATTTAACCGTTTAAAAGAGAATTAAATAGGTTTTAGTATTTTTCAGTTTAAAAACATTTCAGAAGATATTTTTATAAGTTAGTAAGTTTTGAATTGAATAAGTATACAGAAGAACTGGAAACTCCTATTTGTATCAATTATTGTACTATTTGGAATAATTTAGTACCTTTAATTTATTCATAAAGGTAATCTGAAAAAAATAGATCAAGACGTTTGTTTTCGAGGCGGCATGCATTATCACTGTCATATTTTACCCCACAAGTATAGTTCTGTTTTTAATTATCGTTATCTTTTAGAATAAAAATAAGCTTATAATTATCTCACTTTTAAAACAAGATTAATATCTCTATACCTGTGTTAACAAATATTATTACAAATTCTGCAATGCAAGAAATAATGTGTGCATAAACAAATCTGTGATACATTTCTATAAAAATTTTAATGGGTCGCCGGAATACTACCCCCCCAAGCAGGTTCCTACGTCATTTTGACGTCAGTGATCGGGGGGGCAGTTTTCCAGTCATGCACACTCAAGTTTCGATATAATTAGAATAAAAAAAAACTAGAGGACTAACCTAAACTGTTTAGTCACAGTATGTTGCCGATAACATATAATTGTAGGAACCTGCTTGGGGGGGTAGTTTTCCGGGGGGTAGTATTCCGGCGACCCGCTTTTGCTAGGGGGGGTAGTATTCCAGTCGCGGACACGGCTCCCATATTGGTTAGTTGGCAGATTTCGTGACGTCACGTTTCACCTGGGG
>JAGFPH010000613.1:273611-296537 GCA_018207615.1 Philaenus spumarius | reverse complement strand
GTTCGAGTAGATCCAGCTGACGTTGGATGATTTTTGTGCCGAAGTGCTCATTGGCCGAATGCAAGTTTGATTCCCTTTATAGGGCAGAGGGATAGTAATTTCCCACCATGTTTCCACGTAAAACAAGTATTTCTATCTTTATAAACCAATGGGATACTAGTTTCACACTTTCTGTACTAATACACAACATATAGGGCATCACTTTTTCTTCTTCTTCTGACTTCTATATTTATTTCTCCTTGGCTAAATCACCTGATAAATGAAAAAGTGGGAAGATATTATTAACCTTACGTCCATAATCAAAGATATTAACTATCCCATTGCCCACCACAAGCACAGTTCTGTTTTTTACCATTGTTCTGTAGCTGCAAGTTCAACATCAAATTGGAAATAGAAGATTTATCCGTTTATAACTTTTGAAGTAAACATTAAAAAGTACAACTAATGTAGATTATTGTTACACTTTTATTTAAAAAATAAATTAAACGCTGAAGTTATATATATTAAAAACAATGTTTACAATGTTTTTAGGTTAGGTTTCATCATTACTTTTGGGTTTTTTTTGTAGTTGGAAAATTGTTAGTTATTTCTAACAATTACATACCACTATGCTCAGAATTTATTGGGCTACATGTACATATTTTTTGTTGGATGATATATATTTTGGCTGACGTAATATTTATACAAATCCTCCAACTGGTCCAGTTGGAACCACCTTTGTTGTTGCTTAGACAAAGGTTGGGGGTAAAACAATGTGTAGGGCCTACATGCATACGTTGAAAAACAAACTACAGAATGTCAATAACGCTAATTGATATGATATCAACTACTTATGTAAATCTTTATATATAACATAGGTTTCCTTGTAATATTTTCCACTGGTATGTGTGTGTGCTATATGCCATTTTAGGTCAGAGGGATAATAATTTCCCACCCACCCTAAAACACAATAAGTAACAGGTAGTAAACAATTTTGTATTATTTTATTATGTTTCTAAATTCCATTTAAGTAAATAAAGCATAAATCTTTATATATAACGAAGGTTTCCTTGTAATATTTTAGTAATATTTCCCACTGGTAAGTGTGTGTGCTACATGCTGTTATAGGGCAGAGGGATAATAATTTCCCACCCTAAAACACAATAAGTAACAGGTAGTAAACAATTTGTTTATTATTTTTATGTTTCTAAATTCCATTCAAGTAATTGTAAAACAAACAAAAAAATTTTTTTTTATGTCCCAGTCTTTTGCCCTATAAAGGGTTAAAAATATAGAAAATGGACTCCTAAGGCTAAAAAGTTTTAGAAGAAAGTCTCTAATACCCATAATAGGTAAGTAATAAAGACTAGCAACGCCAATTCGTCGATTATGGGCGGATATTTAGACTATAATCTAAAACAATCAATATTTTCCAGGTATGATAAATCAGAAGAAGGTGAGGTTAACGTCCTTTACTTTTGAAACAGATGATAAACTAGGCACATTTTATTAAAACAAAGAAATGAGTTAATCGCAACAAAATACGCCTGACATTGCTTCGTGGTGCTATCGTGATTAGGCCTGAATATGATCTTATTACCTTGACCTAAACGATCGACTAAAGCATATATTTATATCGATGGCATGTGCAAAAAATTTGTCTGAGTAGTAAATCGTTTAAATTAATTACACAACGAATTAGTTTTTTGTTAAATGATTTGTGCACAAATACAAAAGCAATAGATGAAATTTCATATCTTTGTGCTTTGAACCACAATCCCTTTACATCATCCAATCATCTATACTGTATAATATATAAAAGCCAAATCCACTGACTCACTGATCACGATTTCTCAAAAACTACTGAACGGATCGGAACGAAATTTGGTATGTAGCTTCCTCTAGGGCCGTAGGTGCTCTCTAAGAAATGTTTTAAAAAAAATTCGAAATCTTAGGGGGGTTTGGGAGATCAAAGTTACTAAATCATGATTTCTATAAAACAGATTGGAATGAAATTTGGTATGTAGCTTCCTCTAGGGCCGTAGGTGCTGATAAGAATGGGTTTTAAAAAAATTCGAAATTTTAGGGGGTTTTGGAGGGTCAAAGTTACTAAAAAATACCACCGAACGGATTGGAATGGAATTTAGTATGTAGCTTCCTCTAGGGCCCTAGGTGCTCGCTAAGAAAGGGTTTAAAAAAATTCTAAATTTTAGGAGAGGTTTGGGGGGGGGAGTCAAAGTTATTAAAAATCCCCATAAGAAATACATAGTGTAATTTATATTTATTGATATAATATTATTTTTGTTAATATACATTTAACTTTGATTTGTCTATCCGTGCAAAGCCGGATCGGACCAGCTAGTATTTTATAATTTCCTTTCAATAAATATGACAATGTGTTAAATAAAAATGTCTAAATAAATTTTCTAAATTTAATTAATGTTTTTTGTAATATAAAAAACAAGCAACTGAAAC
Organism: Philaenus spumarius; assembly: GCA_018207615.1. NCBI lineage: Eukaryota > Metazoa > Arthropoda > Insecta > Hemiptera > Aphrophoridae > Philaenus > Philaenus spumarius. The sequence goes on along the minus strand of JAGFPH010000613.1, from coordinate 294,083 downwards.
CTTCTAGATTTAGGTCTACTAATATGTGGTTTCAATTAAATTACTGTTTAAAAAAATTATTAGCGAATTTCCATAGGAAAAATGAGCTATTGCAGTGGCCCTTATGGTGAGACCCAAGGTCGGGAGTAGCAAATGAGCACCGATCATGGTCCCCAGAACACGTATTTTATTCACCACGAGAGAAAATAATTACTGTGGCGAGGTTTCCAAAGAAACATATATTTTTAAACATCAGTCATTAACTAATGTTTATACATTATATGTAGAAAAGTGATATTTAATAAAATCTGTAGTCGAGAGTACATTATGCTCTTATTTTTTTTGGATACTCATAAAGTTCCTGATTTTTGTTTTTGGGAAAAACTGATGTACCGTAGTTTAATACAAATCTATGAGCAAGAGTATTCTTCTTGCAACAACAAATATTACTGATTTTTAGGAAAACTGTTTTTAAAAGATTTATCAATAAACAGATTTTTAAAATTAGAGTAAATTTATGCTTTACAAACAAAATCAGCTAATGGAAAATTGCTGATATAGTGGTAATATTTTTAGACTGAATCAACAATAAAATTAATATAAGTATGTCTGCTATTCTTTTTAAGGTCATTGCCCAGTGTAAGCAAGCCTATTATGGTTATTTTGAGGGGAAAACATGTATATGCTCTAAAATATTATAAAACAGTAATGATATTGAGTATAATGATAAGTACTTTACCATCAGAAATCTGATATTGGGGAGGAGGGAAATGTGTGGTACTTAGGTAAAATTTGTGTCATGAAATGTATCCATACATATAAGTTTGAATAATGTTTCTTTATCTTTATAGTCTTTACTAATACTGTATTAGAAAGAGGTAAAATTTGTTTGTTTGTATGTAGGTGGTAATCTCTGAAAAACTATTGAACGGACTGAAAAAATAGTTTTTTAGTAAAAGCACCGAGTAAGTAGGCTATAATTCATTTTGATAGATTACTCGTTTATTAATTCATTTTCAGTATTTGTAAATTAAGTCCAGGAAAAAATCTTAGGTTAGGCCTAGACTGATGAACCAACACATGTATTTATATTTATTGCCATAGCAACTAACTGAATAAAATAACTGTTTACTCTAATATTAACAGCCGATTTCAAACTTTGAAGCAATTATTTGTATTTCTAACTTCTGGTTCTTTTAACCTTTACAACTGCTGTTAAAAATAACGAAATAATTTTATCTGAACATTATTTACCATCTTAGCTTTGGGGTTATTATTAATCATACACTAAACCTTTATTATAAAGAAAACTTAACATGATTATGTGTATAGAAGGTTCACATAATCTTCTAAACAGGGTTGGTGTGCGGAGCACGCAGGGGTTTCCCCTAGCATTAAATAATTTTGGGAGTAAACCTGCAAGTCAAATTGAAAGTATGTTTTGCCTCACACATAGAGACCAACATTTTTAACAATTATTTTTGAAGTTACTGTTATTACTTGATAGAATAAACCTTGATCACAGAATCTCATGACCAGGTTAATAAATACATTTATGTATTATGTAGCCTTACTGTTAATTTAAAATGTGTGCTGAAATTATCTTAATAATAGACCAATACAAAATGAATGTATAATGCAGTTTGATTTCAAAGTTAGATGATAAATCAAACCCTGAATATCCTACATAAATAGCCCAAGTAAGCAAATCAAATTTACCAGGTTTAAGTTGTCTTAATTGATCATAATCGTGTGAGAAAACGCTATTACATGGATAAACTTTGATCACCGTTTCGTACACTATGATTATTAATAATCTAAGTTACATACCTTTACAGTTATTATTAGATAAGTAGTTCCGTCTTTTAATTAATTCAAGGTCATCTTCAGATCCATTAAAATATATTACATACACATCTCATACATACAACTTACAAAAATACAATTAACTTTTGTAGCATTAACTTTAAAATGAAGGGTAAAGTTAAAAAACAAGTCTCATTTTTTCTGAACACTGAAAATACAGTGCCGGTGGATTTTGGATTAATTTTAATTGAATTTGAAGAGGAATTATGCTAATTTGTTAGGCTTGAAAGGTGCAAGAATCGAGCTAAGATGGATCCGGAATGTAAAAGGATATTGCACAGACCTTGAAAAATTACCAAAAAACTATGCCCAGCTGGCCATTTTATAATTAAATGAACTTAGCCTATTAATACTTAGGGTCTTTTTGAATAATATAGTTTTGAAATGGGACAGAAAGAAGGAAGAGCCAGAATAAAAACATTACACATACAAATTGGTGTGGTAAAATAATTTAATCTAAACAAATATTCTTCTTTTTGAAATTTAAGTACAATAAAAAAAGTCTATGTAGTAAATTCATGATTCTATGTTTTTTAATGCAAATATATATAGATTTAAAAAAAACTAAATTTTACAAGAAGTCGACACGATCAGACTTTCGAGTTTCAAAGTAATCAGTTTACATTAATCTAAGCAAGGTGTCGACAGGAACTGAATTGAGTACATTCAAACTCAGTAAACAAGATCGTGCCAACACAAACAGTACAAAACAAAAATATTATTGTAACATTCTAAAACAAAATTAGCCTGTTTAAAAATTAAAACTAAATAAAGTTATTTTGGTGTTAACTGTTGAATAGTTGATCTTATTTTATAAAATTTTCCAACCAAAATCAAGCACCTCGTTTAAAATATATAAATCTATTAAAATTCTAAATAATTAGACAGTTTCAAATTATTATGCATGGTTGTAAATATTTTACTTAATAAATAGTTTTCAATAAAATCAGGGTTTTTTACAAACTAAAATACAAATATTTAAAAACAAATTTCAATTTATAATGCACCATTAGGCAATTTATAATGGCTTCTACAATTATTAATTGCATGCGAAACATAAACTTAAAAAGTATATAATTTCACTAGAATTGTTAACCCTAAAACTGGCCATTTTGAGTAAATGGGTTTTCTTCGATTTTAGAAAAATTCTACGGTTCCGCTTAGAAATCTACATAGGTTTCAGAACAGTTTGGTGAGTTTAAAATATGAATTTTTAAAAAGGTAACTCCCTTGCCTACAATATAAAAATAGCCAGTTGTAGGATTCACACTTTAATACAAAGTCTTAGATAAAAAAATTGTAAATACTTAAATCTGGACAAAACAGTAGTCCTACAATACTCAACATATAACATATTTTGAACTATAACAATTCTTTATGTATTGTGTTAGTGATATTCTTAATATAAGAACATTTCATTGGATGCTTCACAATATAAGTAATAGAGAACAATAAAATTGGTAAATTAGCTTTTAAGTACTAATAAAATTGAGGTGCCCGACTTACACATGGGAAATTTTTTAAACCTAACAATAATAAATCATTTTTCAAATTGAATTAGATTTTTTTTAAATAGTCTTAGTCACAGCCTTCGGTTTCTGTCATTCATTTTGGATTCAGTAATCGGCGTCTTGAAACCCGAATCGAAGAAAGTAATGGGTTCTTTATTGATTAGAAACTCTTTAATTTTAGCCGTTAATTTAACGATTAAAATTATTTTAATAGGACTTTTATTTCTTTTCATCACTCATAGAGGCAGGAAGCTCGTCCAACAAGCACTTATCTACCACACAATGTACATAAGTCAACAGATAAAGATTACTAAAGAGAAATATGTAAAATTAATGCTTTAAAGGCTTAGCTTTAATTTTTGTGAATTAGTTACAAAAATCACTAAAAATCCGAAGAAATTATTTATTGTAGGTTTTTAAAATCTGGACACAGATGGCAACAAGGTTAGTGTTTATAATAAACAGCCAATACATCAACTCAATTTTAAAGTAAGCCTGAAGAGACGTTTGAATGTTCAACTTTCAAATACTTTTGAACTCTAATGATCACCAAAGTTTTTTACCTAAAAGAATAAACCTCAAATACAATATCTTATACTGAACCGACTAATGTGGATTTTTATAGTATCACTATAATAATAAAACAATTTAAGATCTATCATCTTTTCAGAAAAATGTCATTCCTAATCTAAAAAAAGTACTTTTTAACTATTGCTCGCATCACAAGATTTTTTTATATGAAGCTATTTCAACAATTAACACACTCTATTCACAAATATTTTACCACTTTAAAATTTTTTTTTACAAAATTTTATTATTTTTGAGACAATACTTGTTGATTGTCCACAAATAGACGATGTACTGTTCCCATTGGTCAGGTGTTTAATAGAAAGACTTAAAGCCTACAATTCAAGCAAAGGTGTTGTTACTCTCGGAAATTATTTCATTCAAACATGATTTTAATTCATATAAATTACAAAAACAATACGTGTAAAAAAAAAATTAATCTGTTATAAATAAATAACCTGTCTTAATAATTTAAAGTTGTATAAATATGTATGCTGGAACAAAATTCACGAGTTAAGTAACAACACGTTCTATGACCGCAGTGGAACAGCTGCAAAGCCTATTGAACTAAAATTTCTTCTTTCCTGTTTTTAAATAAAACATTTTTTTTAGTTCAAGGTAACAAAACCATAAACGTTTCTATAATTTTTGCATGAATTTTAAAAACCATAAATTTAAAAAAATAAAATAAAAAAATAATCAAACAATAATACTTTAGTACACAATTTTGATTCATGCTATTTTAGTTTCGACCCAACTAAGATATTTGCTGTATACTTTGTAATTTTCATACCAACAAAATAAGAATTTATATAATTTCTAATAAAATTTTTTTAAACCAAAACAGGGTCAATTAAGCAAATATCCGTAGTGTTTTTTTTTATAATTATTTTGACAAAGGTGTTAGGTTGTCATAAACACTTTATCTAGCTTATCATAATTAGCCAAAAAACACCAGAAAGCTAGAAAAATTGGTGTTTTTTTGCTTCAGCGTTTTCAACCTAAACAAAGGTCGTTCTCAGGAGTCTCGCTGAACGTCTCTTCTCCGAGTTTTGGATCTCGCATTTTCATGAAAATAAAATCACCGACGGAGTCCGTCATCTCCACAAACTTCTACCACTGTCCGTTCGTCTTGATGGTGGAAAAATAAGCTCTACCTGATTCACATAGTCATAATTATTCACTCGCGCTATTCATTTTTCTTTTTCCCTTATTCAATATTATTTACAGTTTTGACGAAAAAAAAAAGAAACAAATTTACAATTAAAAACAAAAACTGTACATTTGCACTTTGAACGGAACACTTTACAAAAGAAATAACACGACTTATCAGATACAAGTTTCATCGAAATAAACTGAAAAAAACATACTGTAACCGTTAAACTGTATGAGATCCAAAGATGTTTAACGTTTTAACACAGTTTAAAAATTATCAGTATATAAAATAAATACACTTCCTAATAAACGGTAAAATAACCTTCTTGTCTTCTGCGTAAACAATGTATCCAATATTTTCGTGTTATTTCTTGTTTATTTTCAAATGTCTTACAATTATAATTACAGTAAAGTTCTTCCCATCGCGACGATGAACTGATAAAATAAATCTTTGTATATATAAATCGTATCAAAATTCGATTAATTAAAACTTAAAAATGTTCTTTGTTTCATTTTGTAGAAAAATATCAACAGGAGGTGTTTTTTTTTGTTTAGAAGGAAAACGGGGGATAGGATTATTTACAAGGTCGTTAGGGGTGAGAGGGTTTATTTGCTGACATTAGCTTCTTCGATGCTCTCGTCAAGTTTAGACGCGACATAGAGGGCCGTATCGATCACCTGTGGAAAAAAAACACAATTACTATCGTACAATATACAACAAAAATTACATAAAAAATACTGCAACCAAATCCAAACACCTGCAGTAAATAAATGTAATATTTGATTTGGATAGGACATAAATTTAGAAAGGCAAACTAAGGACATCTCATATATATCCTAAAATAAATAGCCCACAACCCAAAGACACGCTACCACCCCCGCCAAGCAAATTCTGTAAATATAGTTACAAGATACACGCTTTATTCCAAAATTAATCTAGTTAATATTTACGATTACTTCCGAAAATGTAAAACATTCATGATTCATCCTAAAATGACTCATCTTTCTGAAAATGGTCAAAGCCGTCAAAATAAAAAAAGGTTTATTTTTGTTCTCCAGAGCTTCCTGAACATAACAAGTGTAAATTTATACAGCTGCATAATTCTGTAAATGTACTAATCCATAAGTTATAGGATGCAGATGCAATAAACTCACTAGTTGAGATTTCGGCAGCATTTTACTACTCGTATCATACTTTTAAAATTTTTATTACAAATAAGTTATATATATTTTATGATTGTTTTGTAGTTCCTTCAAACAGATGGCTGATATTGTTTGCTTACCTGTCACTGTGGTGAAGCATTATTGTAAGAAGATAGTACTTTTTCAGCTTTAGGAAATGGCCACAGAGCCTTAGAAACATGCACTTCAATAATATGAAGGTAATTTAATTAATATATTCCAAAACTCACAAGACAGCTCTTAGAAAAGTAGTTAAGTCTAACATGAAAACTGAAAACCGCTGGGTGGAAAATCTTTTAGGCTAAAACACCGTACTACTATTGAGTTGATGCCCAATTACAGTAATGCAACCTTGGGAGTCTAGAGATGGAAAAAACGGCTTTTATTTCTGTTTACCACAGCCAATCAACAGACAGTTAGAATGTTTTTATCAAAGAGCTCTTGCTGTAAATATGCCACAAGAATCCCATAACAAAGCAGTACAAACACCATTTAGGAAAAATGTAGTTGATAAGATTATGGCTACTTATGAAAGATTCTGGGCGGAGTCCAACACTTTACTTTCTAGATGTGTAGATGGAAAAACCTAAAACGCAAATGAAGCGCTACATAGCCTATACTATGGTCAGACTGCCCGAAAACCATGTATTTGTCACGGAGTACTCTACTAATGAGAAATAAAATGAAATATGAGGATATAATACTGGTTACACGAAAGCGATAAATGAAACACAGCAAGCCTGTGGCCTTTCTTACATCCTGAAAGTAGCACTGCAAAAATTGCAAATAAATCTAAGATGTGGTAAGATTGAAAATGACCAACAAAAGAAAAGAAATAAAGTTTCAAGAATTCCAAAGGAAAAACAAGATAGCTATGCTGGAAGAACAAAAGAAAATTACCCTCTATTTATTTCACATTTACAAATTTATGTTCATGACAGTTAGTGAAAATATGTAACCTACAAAATTACAAAAACATCTTGAAAATGTGCATATATTAAGTAAATATGAAGGTATATTCTTATGGGGTAGCAGACACTCCCTAAAAAAGGATTTTTCAAAAATTTTATTTTACAGACAGCTGATTCGGATCAAAAGCTCACAAAGCTGAACAACACATGATACTTGAACGTAATTAACTTCATTTAACTGTTCTTCAAAACCATTTAACGAAAAAGGCTTAATGTGTTATAACTTAAACATCTAGTGTTGCATATTATAGATAAACATCTGATTAGGATCAAACAACCCAATGTTAGGTTAGGCATTTTCTGGGCCAACAAACATTTGTTGAATGAATTTACTACCATAGCAAGCAACTTAGCAAATTTAGAAACAGTTAATTACGCTTCTATGTTAGGTTAATGTAATCATGTAAAAAAGGATGCGTGTAAGGACGAGTATATTATTCCAGCTTAGCTGAAACGCATGGGCTAATTTCAACCAAGCTTGGTATGACTTACTATTTGACAAAAATATATTTTGGGAGTAAACACCTATAGCACCTCTAGGGATGGAGTGGGAAAGGGCAAAAACAATAGAACACACTAGTAACAGACATAATTGACTTACTTTAGGAATGGGTTTTATTTCAGTTCCCAGCTCTTGTTCGATACGATGAAGAGCGAAACGATCCTCGTATGTGATTAGATTAATAGCGATACCAAGATGGCCGAACCTTCCTGAGCGGCCGATACGATGTAGGTAAGTTTCAGCCATTTTGGGGAAATCAAAGTTAATAACAACGTTTACCGCCTGAACATCAATACCTCGTGTGAACAGATCTGAAACAATAATAAAAATGGTTAGTATATGCCTCTTTCTCTCTACATTAAAATGTATAATAATTCGACCACGCAGCTAGACCGCTGATGTGAGTTGAGCAAATTTCCAAAATTAAGTTTATAAGCCTATGTTTTAGGGATTCAACCAACATAGGTCTACTCACGAAGGCGTTGAACAGCTGTCTGTGTGTACACAATATATTAGTAGAATTTGTTTGCGCCTAGTGGCCTCACGAGTTTGCACCACTTGGCTTCGAACCGGGTACTTTTATGATATTTTACGTTTTGATCGATTTTGGGGGAACCAAGCGAGCTATAAGGTCGCGTAAAAAAACAAAATGTGCAAAATAACATCCTACATTTATATTTTTAGAAAAAAACTCTAAAAAATTTCACTCTCGTATTAAAAATCTCAAAAAATAGTTACTTGTGGTCAAAAAACGTACTTCCGGTTGTTGGATTTTTTGGCTTGAACGAACTTGTCCGAGCGACATAGACAACCAACACGTGTACCAAATCGGACTTAAAATGCGGCCGCTAGAGTGCGAACACACATATATATACGAATTTTAATGACACCCCAAAACGTGTTCTGGGGACCATGATCGGTGCTCATTGGCTACTCCCGACCATGGGTCTCACCATAAGGGCCACTGCAATAGCTCATTAATAATTACTATTTCCTCAGGAAAAGTTACATGAGATAAGTGCCTATATTGACATAACTTGCATGTACCAGAAGATTATATCCTTTCTAAAAACATCAATGTAAAATAATAATTCGAACAAATGCTGATTCGTACATTTTGTTGACCGACAAAAACCATTACGTGTCTTGTCTGTTGATCCATATTGGGCAACACAATTATCTTCACTGCAATTGTTTAGTAGTGCGTGCGATGGATCAACTAACCACTGCCAGTTTGCCGAAGACGACGATGGTGGAAGAAGAAAATGTTTAAAAACCAAGATAAACATTTTACAAATTTATTCACAGAACTTTTATTAATGAAACTGGGTTTTTCGTTAAAAAATTTCTTTCTATAATGGCTAAATCATATTTTGAAGAACAACTTACCACAGTTGCTCTAAAAATTAAAAAATGTAATTTAAATTTTTGAGCCCCTATCTCTCCTGAAGAGGAGTTAGCAATGATTCTACGGTATATTACTAGTGGTGATTCCTAAACAAGCTTGATGTCCTATTTGATGTTACATTAATCACTGTCTTAAAAAAAATAATTACACTGTAGAACGAGATTAAGTAAATAATATTATGCAACAATAAAATGTAATTCATCAAACTGTTCTTCATAGCAGCTGAGGGAAAAGATTACTTGTCCTCTTACTGGCCGATGTGGATGTGACCTAATTCTAAGAACATTTGTGAAAAAACAGATTAATCTAGGGAACTGTTCTCGAAACCTATTCTGTTCTTCCATGAACATCTCTAATATCAAATTGTATAAAAATTGGTTCAGTAATTTTCAACAATAACATAAATATAAAACTTTAACACCTAACAAAACAAAAAAATCTGACATTTTTCTTGTGCATAAATTTCCTCACCATACTTTTCCTTTACAACAAAGACATTCTATTACGTCATGAAGAAACTGTTATTTAAAGGTTGGACCTACACCGGTTTTTGACGATGCTAATAGATACTTTAAAAATGTGAATTGTACTCATAAAATCCAGTACATAAAATCAGCGAATCACATAAATTTTGCTGTTATTTTTTTAATGAACTATTTTACATTTATTTAAAACTTTCATCAAGGTATTTACCATGAGGTCTAACTCACCAGAACAGACAAGATTCCTGCAAAGCCCAGCACGGAAGTCATGAAACACTCTATTTCTGTGGGCCTGAGCCATCTTAGCGTGAATATAGTAACAACAATACCCCAACTCTGTAATCTTCTTGGCTAATAGTTCTACACGTTGAGTGGAATTGCAGAATATTATGCTCTGAGTGATTTGTAACTGGAATCAAACACAACAGTTAGTTATAGGTTCATTGGAAAATATCAAACTTAGCGGTGGTTATTAGGTCTACCCAGTCTACTGATATTAATAGAGAATTGAGAGGATATTTGTCAAAACTTAATGAAATAAAGTATATCTATTGTATTTACCTCTTTATTAATCTGTTTAAAATAATCCTTATTAGAATGTTACTTATCTACGGCCGTTTTGTACGCACAGAGACATCGTCTGGCTTCGGGCTTGTCATGAACACTAACACAAGTTCATGTATTTATTGTGTTAAGTTTTATGTTCATGACAAGCGCAAAGTCTGATGATGGAACGGCCTATAGCTAAGTAACATTCTAATAAGGATTATTTTAAACAGACCAATAAAGGTAAATACAATAAATATCAACTCCTATAAAAGCGAGTGTACGTGCGTATGTAAGTAACTTATAATATAACAGCTGATTTCACCCATCATCTGTAATACGTAAACAAAACCAGCATAGGTTATACTTTGAGGTTATGTTACAACTTCAATCATTATAATTTCTTGTATAATATAACAGTTGATTTCACCCATCATCTGCTAAAACAAAACCTAGCATAGATTATACCTTTGGGGTTATGTTTACAACTATAATCAATATGTCTGTCTTAAGTTATAAGTCTACAGTTTTATAATCCTTATAATTGTACACAATTATCGAATTAAAACTCCCTGTCAGAATAGGCAGGACTAGATTAACTCTGTTGTTTTTAAATAGTGTATTTTTTAATTATGTATTTCTGATGTGTATCTAATTAATCTGCCTGTGATTTTTCACGGGGGTTTACTAGTATTTAGAATAATAATCCAGAGGCTTGAAATATATGAAATATAAAAAATAAACTAATAATGAAAATAAAGTGGGCAAAAAATCTGTACAGAAGTGACTTTGTCACCAATGACAAGATTTCTTACCATGTGCAGGAATTATTAGCATGTTGCCAAAGCAATAAGGTATGAACTTCAGAATAAAACACTTCTGAACTACAGTATTTGTCTTCTTAATTATTCAACTGCTCTCGTTGTTTTGTTGCTAAATTTTCATCTTTAGATGCTACACTTGTCACTACTTTTATTTGTAATTTATTTCAACGTAGGTTTAGCACGTTTACCACATTAAAAAAACTTTAAAGTAATAACTATCATAGTGTATTAAAAACATTTGTACATTCTAGTAAATTACCAATCATTAGATTTTACGTCTCTGCTGTCCTTTGACTTATAATAATAGGAAGTATATTAACATATTCAGTATTAAAAGGGCTAAAAATTGCCACTTGAAATTTTAAAAGTGTTTAACGCAAAAAAGTTGAATAACCTAAAAAAATTGTACTAGAAGTTCTGTAAAATTTCGTATCAATATCTCAATTCAAAATGGACGAATCGTATGCATGGAAGGTTGTTAAATAACTGCCTATAAACTCATTTGACGAGGTTTACCAAAGGGCCCGCGAATCACTGACAACTCACACCATTAAGGTTACAACACATGGGTAACCAGCTTTGACGAACAATATTTCTACAAATAAAATCTAAATGTAAGTTTAAAAACTATACTGTTATAACGACCCCCCAAACTCGATAAACTCAAGAGTAAACTTAGCGCTATAATTGTAATTCTAATCACTTCCAAATACAATTAGGCTGTAAGTTAGCCCGAGTCCCTTCGAAGTCTTCGTAATTCGCTAATCGTGCCCAATATTCTGCCGGTACCTCGCCGAGTCAGCCTACCCACAGAATCAGGGATACTCTCTCAGAGATTCATACATGATTCTAACCCTGATCCTGAGAGCGCCACTTGGAGTTATCTTAATTTTTGAAAAAACAAAAGACGGAAACTAATAATTTCAGACATGTTTCTATGGTATATTATCATTGTCTTGACCCAAGCAACAATTTTACAATCATCATTTTAGAAACACCATGAGTCTGTAAATGAATATTGTAAGCCTACTACACTGTCAAATATAGACATTACAAATTACCTTAGAAAAGAGAGTATTGAGACAGTGGACTTTCTGTCTCTCTTGTACGAATGCATAATACTGCGTTACTCCTTTAAGTGTAAGTTCTTCCATCAAGTTAACTTCTTCTGGACTTTTTAAGTGTTTTTCCTAAACAGAATACACACTAATAAATATTAAGTTTTACAAACAATACGTCTTATTACGCAAATGAGTTTGACTTATAGGGGAACTAAACATTTTCGGACCTATGTTGTTTATATGAAATTATTTCTTTATTTTACATTAGTTTTGGGGAAATGAGCTCACAAAGTCTCACACATACATTTTCATGAATCAGCCTGCATCACGAATCTATCATGATTCTACGGATGATTTGCCAAAAAACACGACCCCCTGAAAATAAGCTAAAATAATAAATATATCCCAATTAAAAATTTTCCAAAAAACATTTCTTTTCATGTATCCTCTCTTTTTGATTTTAGGTCAATAACCTATCAGACACAGACTTTTCTGAAGTCTTTTAAACTCTATAATGGCACGAATACACTCTGATAAAAAAATCAACCGCCGGTCACATTCAATAAGCATAGAGTAATCATAGATTTGCCCTCGAGTTTCGATAATTTTTCATACTTTCTCGACCACCCTTAAACTTTGTAATGTCTGCAATTTGCTAAAAGGAATATACTTTCAACCAACACATAGAGATTTCAAAAACGACACCACAGAAAATAAAATAAATAGATTAGGTTAAAGACTAGTAACAGTACTCTACGGCCCTAGATCTTGTCTACAATAAGAACACACAATTGTAATACGGGGGTTTCTAAATGAATATCGGAGTTTTAAGGCTTACATTTAACAATAATACATCAACTGAATGAGCAACTCAAACAATTTTTTGCGTGACCCGGAACCCAACGGAACGACACTCGCAACAAAAGTTTGAGTGGAATACAAAATATCTTTAATTAAAAGGACTAGAAAAGCTCCAGATGAAGAGCAATGTTAACGGAATAAACAGTTTTAAGAACAAATGGTCTAGCTGACGAAAAGACCGTAGTCGATTTGTCTTATTATTGGTAAAAAAAAATTTAATTGTATCAAAATCAGATTTGCAACTAAACTATAAGTTGTGATTTTAACAAAATTTTGTATCCCTTTGGGATCGACCCCATATAGGATCGACATAAGGCAATGCAATGTACCATAAGCGTAGTTGTAGGATCTTTATTCTGTTAAACAAGAAATTGAAAGTGTCATGACAATTTGTTTTCTCGCTTGTCGATCACATGACATTTGCAAGAAGCTAGCTTAAAAATTGAACTCCGTTTGATTTGAGACAAAATTTGTTGTCATGACAATTGCTGTGTCACTTAAAAGTCACGACTTTATATCGCATGAAAACATACATTCAAGAGTTAATCCTCAAAATAAACTCAATACTTACCATAAACTGTTTAACAGTGAGAGGGAACGTTGCTGAATACAATAATATCTGTCTATTCTCTGGTAACCGTGAGATCACATGGTCCAGCATCCCTTTAAAGTCTTGTGATAACAACTTATCTGCCTGAAAATAGACAACAAACCTTTATAAATACTTTCATTTAAAATATAAGAACGCAAAACATTGAATATAAGTAAATTAACTTCAAAATTACTTAAGAGAAATTTTGCAACCTCTAAAGGAGTCGGCCATGTCTCTGGCAAATCAAATCCAAAGAATCACTATAATCTGAGAGGTACGACAGTGAGATAATATAAAAGGTGATCCACAAATATATACACACTTTGAGAGCTCATTCTAATTATTGTCAAATAAATAATTTCTTATAAACATAAGCCCAAAATTCTTCAGGGTGTATACCAAATCATAAAAATTTAATTTCTAGACTTTTTGGGGACTTTTAGGACACCTAAAATAAAAATTTGGTGACCTCATTTTCAAGCAAATCAAAATAGACTGTATATTGACGTCATACAAAAATGTACAGACATAAAAAAAAAGCTTTGAACCACACTGGCTAGATACTAAATAAGGAATTATTTGTTTTATAACACAGCAAACACATCATTAAATAAATATGAACTAGAACTGTTCATCAAACTGAACAAATAGTTCAGATCAATGTTTCAAAAGATTTGTTTTCCTCTCTGGTACTAGAAAAGTTCATTTGTTAAGAAACAGTTTAAGAACTGTTTTATTACGATTTGCAGAATCTCTATTATTTATTATACTTATCGATTAAATGAATGGCTCTTCCAACCAAGTGAACTAGATGAATTGAACTGAATTTTTAAATAGATTTGAACTTTGAATCAGAATTACCACACGTTGTACAAGGGCGATTTGTACGATAAAGTACAATCTGTAATTCAATTTCAGGCAGGAAAATTGGAATTTCATGAACTTTTATCCAATTCATGAGTTTTGGGGACTGGTAGACATAAATGTGCCATTTTTAATAAAAACATAACTGGAAATAGATAAGGTTATTGGGTTAAAATTTCAAAATACAATAGGGAAAGTTTAACATAAAAATCTGTAAAACTGTTATTTAAAAACAAAAAAGAGGCAAAATATGTATTTGTATTTTTCAATAGTAAACAAAATGTTAAAAACAGCAAATACTTTGAAGTATTAAGGCACTACATTAAAAAAAAAATTAATAAAATAAATTCTGAAGGCTTTAATAGATGAGAGTTTGAAAAGACTTTATTAAAAAATGTAATTAAGTTTTTACATAACAGATTATCATTTCAAAAAGTTAAATTACAATAATAATACACGCAATAATAACTGTCGGAACTACTAGCAGATCCACTTCACAGCCCAGATTTTCTACAAGTACAAGACGATCTATTACACCCAGTTGTACAGTTGCAGAATAACATTTGTAAAATTTCTTTAGGCGCAGGTGCTTTTAACATTTTAACTGGGGCCAATATATCATGCATCTTCAAGTCCCAATTATCTGCCGGCAGATCATTAGACATCCATATCTCAACTTGAAGATAAACTCGATAAAAATGCTGGGCAGCTGCATCATCAGTCGGCGGGAGATTTTCCAATTTAACGGGTTTTAAACCTTTTCTTTTATTACTTACTGCTTGCTTGAATTTAAGAAATCTCAATTTATTCACACATGTTATATTTTTAGGAGAATTATACAAATTCAACAAAAAAATTCTTCCACTTGTCTCGATAGCCTCATGCGTTTCATTTGGTAAAAGGAACTTGTCAATGGCTTTTGTCAATTCAACATTTTTCTTGCGTTTTTCAATATTTCGGAATAAAATGTTTTCCCCTTCCCAAAAAAGCAAGATGCTGTATCACAACCACTTACAGCGTGTAAAAATAGGATACATTTTTTATAATATTCATAATTATCGAAACTATGATTAGAGTAAACTTTCTGTTCTGAGTTTCCTTTGGATGGCTTTAATAAAAAGATTTTTTCAATACCATCAAAGCTGTCAATAAAACTAAAATATCGGTATCCTCAGAAATAATCACTGCCGTTAAATTTTTGATAGAAAGAGCAGTTCTAACTATTAATAAATCTGCGTCATCTTCTGCCTGTTTCACATCAAAATTCTGATTGATAAAATATTTTTTTTTTAAATTTGTACATTTACTTCTTGAAACAATCACTGCCGATAAATGTTTGATAGAAAGAGCAGTTTTAACTATTAATAAATCTGCGTCATCTTCTGCTTGTTCACATCAAAATTCTGATTGATAAAATTTTTTTTTTTTAAATTTGTACATTTACTTCTTACAACATACATATAAAAAGTATCATAGATTAACATTTTGTCGCGTGCTGTCAAGGGGTGAAAATGTAGTAAAAATGTTGATTGTTATACTTTCCTTAAAGCTAGAGAATAAACCCTTAATTAATAAATTAAGGAATTTAAAAATAAGAAACCACTATGTTACATCCCAATTAGAAATAAATAAGACATTTTAGAATTTAATAATAGAGCCTATTTATATAAAATAACCTGTTTGCATTTGCTTCGACGGGAGTCACCGTGGGGGTTGGCGAGCGAAGCGAGCAGGGGGCGGAGCCCTCTAGTATATTATATAAAGAAACTTTAAGCGTGATAATATCAAGTATTAATTTTGCTAACCTATAAATACGATATTATGTTGTGATATACTTAAAATATTGGATTTTCAATTGCTTCAGACAGAATATATCTTAGCAGTGCGTCTCAAAATGAAAATAAACACGTGTACTTATTAGTAGCTGAAATGTTAACGAAGAGATTCATATATATATATATATATTGATGGTTTATTCTCTGGTTAGCTCGAATAGGTGATATAAAAGGGTGCGCACGCTCGGTACGCTTCGAAATTTGGTGCAGCGGGGGTCGCAGAGACATGCAAACTTCACAAATTTTTTTCGAGCATAAGGAAACATTTTTATTAAAAAACCATAATAACGTTTTCTATTGCAAATTTTCTCAATTTTTCTGTAGAATGTTTTGTTTTTTCATATATTGAAAAATAAAAATAATATTAACCAAAAACCGAATTTTCAAACAAAGTTTCAGATTTTTTCGACTTTAAAAACCTCTTCAGATATAAAGTTTTTTTTTCTTTTTTAAACTGATACCTTAAATATTAGAAATCCACAGACTTTGCTCAGGCCTGATTTTTTCTCGGATCAAGGTCTTTTAATGCCTGGGCTATTACATAAACTAACAAAAATAGTTGCTAGACACTATTTAGTAACAACAGAAACTATAATCATGGTTGTCAAGTTATGGCATTTTCTTTAGACTTTGTTCTAATTCATTTAACTCAATCGTACAAGACGAGATTATCGACATCATGTGATTAACAGTAGTGCGATGAGTTGTCTCAGTGACATGTATGACGGTCTACATTATTCGTTTAGTTATAAAATGGGTGCTCTTGCATTGTTTTTAATAAGCATTTTAAACTCTATAACCAACCTACATCATCCATCCATGAAGGACAAACAATTAAAACAGGTGTATTTTAGTACATTACCTCAGTAGGCGATGATAACCACCCAGGTTTTTCGCCTTTAAACCCAAAAAAAAAAAAAACATTACCTCAGTAAAACTGCATGTATTTTAAAAATAGGCATTGTTTTAACAGTGCTAAGTGCAAGTTAATTTTTTATCTTCAGTTTTTATTGTTGATACATGAAAATCAATATGAACAATTTAGTCGGAAAATAGTATTAAATATTGAGAGGAAACAGTATGTGTCCACTTTACAGTGTTTAAATTCCCTGTGTCCATTTAACTGACCTTGAACTAACTTTTTAAATCAGTCACCTCATTCAATCCTAAAATTCAAGTTTATATTTTACCAGACCAAACTAGGCTCACTTGAATAAAATATTCTTTTAAAAAGGAACATGTGTGGGATTTGTTAGTACTTTTTAAAAGTAGGCTTCTTTTACTTTCTCCACCCTATACGTAGTATATGGAGAAAGTATTGTTTTCGTAAAAATGTTTGAATTTGAATTTTCAGTTGAATTATCTGTTTTGGTGCTCCCAGAACCCCAAAAAATTGTTTAGTGCAATTATCTGTGGGTGCTCCCTGAACCCAAAAATATTTTCAGTGGAATTTTTTGTTTTGGTGCTCCCTGAACCCAAAAAAGTGTTTTTAGAGTGGTGTCTGACTGTCAGTATGTATACACGACCAGAGAGGACACTATTATTGGTCCGATTTTCATGAAATTTGGTATGTAGGTACTAAACCCTAATATCTCCAGGCGTTTTTTTATTTTTTGGAATTTTTAATTTTTAAGGGTAATTTACCCCTAAAAACCCATAAAGAACGACAAAAATGCAAATTTCTCAAAAACGGCCCTAACGATTTTGATCAAATTTTCAGTATCTATAGTGCTTAAGATGCCAAACAAAATGACACCACCCGCTTTTATCAAAACTTCGGCATTTTATAATTATGAGGAAATGTTTAAAAATAAACAAGTTTGTGTTGTCAATCTAGCATCGCGGCGGCGGCCGCACGGGGGTAGCACCACGGTAGCGAGCACGGCCAGTAATTCAAAGGTCGCGCGATCGAATCCCGCCTGGGACAATAATTTTTTTATACGATTGACGTAGGTAGAATATTATTTTTTTGTTTTGTTCTAAAAAGTAGTAAAAAATAAAATGATTAAAAACAATATTATTTTGACTACAGTAAGTTGGGAGAAAGTTTGTGTCAGTTAACTAATACCGTTTATTTTTAGTACGTTTTAGACTTTTCATGAAAAAAATGCTTCAACAGCTTGTAATTGGGTTTCAAGGTGTTCTAAACCCATAACCCTATTTTGGTTTCAAACTAATTTTGGTTTACTAATAATGGCCCTGCAAACTCAAAACCCACACATAGTGAACTTAGCCAGCCATAATTATATTACAAATCACACCCAAAAGGCATTAGGTAGTTAGTAAGCAAGAGTCCTTTCTAAGTGTTCCTAATTCATCAATTGTGTTCTAAATTCTGGCGGTACCTCGCCATTGCCTTCTTGATCATTCTCAGCCTACCCACAGTGGCAAGCTCAGAGATTCACAAAAGATCCTGAGCATGTTTCACACAGTACAACCTAGTTTCCTCGCATGATGTGTCCTACAAGCTAGGTTAAAAAACAAGACCCCAACCTTATGTGATTTAATCGTACAAGATAGCGATCATCATCATTGTTGTGATAGCGTTCACTCATACGATTACGTTCAATTAGGACAAAGCCTTCTACAAAAAGTCAAACAGAATAAGGTCCTGTACTTATGTTCTAGTCTATAAATAGCTACAAAATTTAAACAGTCAACATACCTCATCTAAAACTAATACTCGGCAATGATCCATATTGGCGACATTTTTATCCATTAAATCCAGAATACGCCCTGGTGTAGCAATGATTACATGTACTGAAACATACAGAAAACTAAATGTAATCCACATTTTAATGATTTAAAAAAAACTACTTTATTCTATCTTGATTACAATATTATTTGAGAGTTTAACTTAGTTATCCAGGAAACATGGGATATATTTCAGTGCTTTTCCCCTATAGGTGTATTTTATTATGGTAAACTTTCAGGTACTGTCCGTTGCCGAGCGAGATGGATTGGAATCTCTTTAGCAGTGATGTACCCACAATTTTATCTAAACGGGGGAAACTGATATTAGTTTGGGGAAAAGAGTGAGGTAAGTGAAGAGTGATTTTCTTATATACTTTATATTTATAGCTCATTCAGAACATATTGATATTTATTACCAAACTATTATTTAATTTAATAATTTAAATATGTCTACCCAATGCTCTAAAAACATTTAGTGCTAAGAAACATTCTAATCGACACCTAGAGGTTGAGATAAAACTAAATACTAACTAAAAAATTTATACAAGCAAATCATTTTTGAATTTTCACTAATGAAAAATGAATGGAAATTGGAAATTGTCATACATGGCAAAAGTATCAACGTAATATACCAACAATTTACTATACAAAAGAAGAACTAAAAATACAAAAAAGTAAAAATTACTACAAAAATTTAATCATAATATTTATTACGATTAACTTTTACGTATGCCTAGTGCTATAGAGAGATTTTTGATTTACTCGGTGCAATTTAGTGAAACAAAGTGAAATATGTTTATAAAATAAGGTTATTTTAACATTTTCAAGTATACAGTTCAATTCTATGATTAATAAATCAACAATCTCTACAATTTGTTTTAACCAAATTTCATTTTTGGATTTCCTAATTCATTTTTCAAAATAAGCTTCGACAAAATCTAGTAAACACGGTCTGGCAACATGATTTTATTCTATTTTCTACTGTTAGCTAGAACCTCCAATCGATAGTCGAAATAGTTCTTTTTAAAGCTAATAGATTGTAGCAAATGACAGTAAAATAATTATATTAGTCGCGTTAACGCTATGATAGTACTCAAACATTACAGTTATAAAAAGTGAATACGCGACCGTAGTATGTGCGGATAGTTTACTTCAGTCGTTTAAACGCAAAGCCAGTGCTAAAAAGTTTCCCCAAAAAATCCAATTATCCGAATGGGGTCCAGTCCCAATTGATTCGGATAACTCGAGTTCTACTGTGTATAAAATGAAAAAATTGCTACAAAAATTTAATCATAATATTTATTACGCATGCTGCAAAATCAGTTTTGAATTTCAACTTATAAAAATGAAGGGGAATCCAAAAATCATCACATTTGGCAAAAGGATAAACTTAAAATATATAAAAGATAGAAAAATTGCTACAAAATTTTAATCATAATATTTATTATGTATGCATGCTGCCCAATCAGTTTTGGATTTTCACTTATAAGAAATGATGGGGGTATCTGAAAATCATCATATCTGACAAAAATATAAACTTAAAATATATAAAAGGTACAAATTGCTACAAAA
>JAGFPH010000613.1:231811-247952 GCA_018207615.1 Philaenus spumarius | reverse complement strand
TTGATGGTAACACCTTAATGAGTGGTGGTGTGCAGCGTCAGAGGTTGGAGGCAGCTTTGCAAGGTTGACTTTGACAATTGTGCTGAAGTTTGCCAAACGGAGACTTTCCAAAGTTTGCTTGGTCTCCTCTCCGTAGAGAGCAACCAAAATCCTATTCCCTGCCTCTGAAATGTCAGCTACTGAGGCACCAGGAGAAGTGAAGTGTGCCCCTACCTCTACCAATAGCAAATTCTTTTGGAATAGAGAACAAAATTAAGACGTTAGATGTTGTATCACATCCACTGATGGCATGGAGAAGGAGGAGGTTTTCTGTGAAATGGAATTTGAAGGACGAGGGTGAATAAATGACGTCTGGGGCGCTCCCTCTCCCAGGTTTTTCCAGAAACAAATTTTCCAGATTAAACGTCCCATTGAGCAGGTCGATGACTTCGCCTACAATCAAAACTGCCTCGTACCGGGAAGCTATAGATTTTGCAGTGCTAACTATGAGCGCATCAGCATCTTTTTCAGGTTGGTCGGTGCTTATGTTGGCAGTTCCCAGCTCATTTCTGAGGAGTGAGACAAACCGTTTATTATTGCTCTCATTTGACAGGAACTTGTCTTGACGTGTCACGTTGACCATCGTTCTGTCAAATATGACGTCCTTTTATTTCAGACATACTGTTGTAGAAGAACTGACATCAGTGAAAATTATGTTGGTCCTCAATACAAGTATACTGAGTAATACAAGTTAAGTATGTTGATCTTGTATTTAAAAAATGTAACAATGGCATAAATAATTATAAGAAGGATATTATTTATTATAATACAAAATTTACAGGATTATTTTTTATATTAAATTACACAAATTTAGTTTTAGCACAAGTAAATACAAACTAAGGAACTATGAAAAAAGTTGACTTTTTAGACTATTTTCAGTTTGTGACATCTCCGTCATAATGACCTCCAGGCAAACTGCTACTAATCTCCGAACTCAATTCTGCTACTGTAACATGAAAGCAAAATTTTAAAAATATTAGACAAAAGTTTTGAATTTATTTTATGAATACAAAATACAATTATACTAAATTTATGTTAAACGAACTACTAAGAGCAAAATTCAATTTGGATAAAGAATTACGAAGTGGATTGATGACAATAGTGAAACTGATGATGTATGAAGAGACTGCTGTATTACATAATATCTCATGTCATAGATAACATTTTACTACTCATTATGTTAGGCAGTGGAACTACTGCCTGGACATGGGGCACAGAGGACCTCATGGTTTAGGTGCAGTGGGTCCCGGTGGTGGATCACATAAACCCCCTATATAATAATAATAATACTACTCATTATTAATGGTTATAATTCTCATCAAACAAATAAAACAGAAAATATGTAGCACTTTAAAAAATCCTTTCACCAAGAAAATTTGATTAAATTACTGATTAAAACACCTCCCACATTTAACTGGTACAGTAGAGCGTCAAAAATCTGAACTAATTGGGACTGAGGGGGATTCGGATTATCAATTTGTTTGGATTTTTGAAAACAACCAAGAAAATGCCATTTAGGCTAAAATATATGCCCTTTAATCGATTAAAGTGGTTAAACAGTACAAGCAGTAATGTAATTAATTACAATGCAGTAAGTAAGACTACTTACATATTATGATTTAGAAGAACCTGCACGTACACAAATTATTACACTTGTAACTCTCAATTACAGTACAGTAAATAATTAAAAGTTCACTTGTACATTATAGTTAACACAAACGAAAAATAAAAAAAAATACTGTGTAGTACACTAATGTATGTACGACATACTGTTATAATGATTACACAAAAAGAAGTGATATTAAGAAGTGTTTAAAAAGAGATAATAATGTCAAAGTGCGATGAAGATTTTTGTGAAATTTTTAAGGACGCAATTTTTGCAGGGGCTGCCTCAGAAAGCGTTCGGATTTTTGACGTTTCGGATTATTGACGTTCGGATTATCGACGCTCTACTGTATGTTTCTAGGGCTGTGTAGTGTAGCCTAACAAAACATGGCGTAAGTTTACTATTCGACCCTAACCTTAATATTTTTGCAGACAACGACGTTGTTTTACATTCTACTGTTAAATGTTGAATACAGGTAAACTTACTGTGACTAAACACTATAGGTTAGAACCTTTTAGGTTTTTTTTTTTTATTATTCTTGCATTTCTGTTGCCATAGTTTAGCCTAGGGTCGAATAGAACTTGCGCCCAAAATATTTATGGTTTCCGACATTTATAGGCTTCACATCTCCTACTATTTATTATATTTGATAAGAAAGTGGTTTTAGTAAACACAACTATGGAGGCTTGTATTTCGCAACTGAGGCATGTAAATATAAGATACGTAACATTTTTGTTTATATTTAACGAGACCAAACTCAGATTTTTTATTTTTATTCTAAATAAATGTATAAAGAGAGGCAAAAGTATAAAAGAGATCCGCTTTTCAAAAAGTGTAGCTTTTAAAAATATCAAGTTCCCAAGACAAAATGGTCTATTACAAAAAAAATCAGTGTGAAATTGATGTTACAAAACAAAGAATTATTTTTCACTCTATGAAAATGTGGATTCTTCTTAAGGACAAGGCCTATAGCTCTCTTAAAAAATGGCCACTAATTTGTCACATAGAAAGTTTTTGTTTTCTTAATGTATGAGAGAAGTGTTATCAGTAATAATAAGGAAGTTACTGATAACACACAATAGTCTATAGTGCAGCCTACTTACTATAATACACAAAAACATTCGTCACAGACCTTTCACTTGGGGATTGATGACAAATATGATTTAGGCCTACTTTTCTTCAACAAAGAGAACACATTAGAATCTGCACAACCTTCACTAAATAACAATGTGTATTTAATGATAAGTAGGTTGCTACTTCAGTGTGTTCAAACTTCAATTCAACTAAATAAAACCATACAAGTGCCAGGTTTACCCATTTACTGAGGGTTCTATAAACCCTTCTTGAAGAAATCCCTATAGTTTATCCCGTCCTTATAAGCAGCTGCTTAGCTCTTTTATTTTGCAGTGAATTTTCATTTTCTCACAGTTTTCTTTCAGCAAGCGCTATTCACAGTATATCCCCCGTTCTGCAGGGGTGCAGAAAGTGTTTTAGCACACAAAATTTCCCCAGAATACACTTTTTTTCACTAAAAATTTCCCCAAAATTATATTCATTATAAAATATAAATCTTCAAAAAAAAAAAAATAAAAGCACTATTTTTACTTAATTAACTACGGTGAAATTAAATATGTCTACAGTGAAATATCTTGATATGGTCCCAAAAGGTTTAAAACAAAAAAATACAACTTGATTAGGCCTATTGCTATTTTATTATGTTTAAAAGTAGTCCTAAGGCCCGTATTACACTGTAAAATATTTTATAAAATATGTTTTATAAAAGTTCTTTGACAAAGATCTTTGATAGTGTAATGGGCCATCTTTTATAATATATTTCTTTTATAAAATTTAAGAGGTTGGCATTTTATCTTTTATAAAATGTTAGATACATTTTTACCTTTAAAGAGGTTGGCATTTTATCTTTTATAAAATGTTAGATACATTTTTACCTTTAAAGAGGTTGGCATTTTATCTTTTATAAAATGTTAGATACATTTTTACCTTTAAAGAGGTTGGCATTTTATCTTTTATAAAATGTTAGATACATTTTTACCTTTAAAGAGGTTGGCATTTTATCTTTTATAAAATGTTAGATACATTTTTACCTTTAAAGAGGTTGGCATTTTATCTTTTATAAAATGTTAGATACATTTTTACCTTTTAGTACAAGTCCAAAATGTTTTATAAAAGAGAATCACTTTTCAAATCTTTTAAATATTTTACATATTTTATAAAATATTTTACGGTGTAACAAGGGCCTAATACTTAAGTGGTAAAAACAAAGTTAAATGTTATATTTAATTAGTTCCAATTCAATTACCGAATTACCTACCTACTGAATCACAGTCACTACTGAAAATCGTCCGGACAGATCACACGAATTGAAAGAAAATTAAACTTAACAATTACTTTTCATTTCTTACATTTAGTTAAAAAATAAGTGATCCCGACACGCTACGACTTTTTAACTGTCAACATCGGTTTTCCCGTACCCAAAAACATATAAAATAATACCCCATACTGAATTTTGATTAAAAAACGTGATCCCGACGCGCTACGACTTTTAAATGTAAAAAATCGGGTTTCCGTACCGAAAAACATATAAAACGATACCCCACACTGAATTTTCAAAATGTTGATCCAAAAACGCGATCCCGTTGCGCTACGACTTTTTAACTGTCAAAATCGGTTTTCTGGTACCCAAAAACGTATTAAATAATACCCCATACTGAATTTTGATTAAAAAACGTGATCCCGACGCGCTACGACTTTTAAATGTCAAAAATCGGGTTTCCCGTACCCAAAAACATATAAAACGATACCCCATACTGAATTTTCAAAATTTTGATCCAAAAACGCGATCCCGATGCGCTACGACTTTTTAAATGTCAAAATCGGTTTTCCCGTACCCAAAAACATATAGCCCCACACTGTATTTTCATAATTTTGACCCAATATTTTCAAAATGTTGACCCAAAAATGTGACCCTGACGCACTACGCCTCATGCTAGAAAGCTCATAAAGCTTTTCAACTCTCCGCAATAAAATTACGAAGATTTTGGTACCAACAGAAGTTTTCTACGACCGACGTCTGTGAGTGCTTATACCGTGTGTACAGGAAAAAAACATTGCATCATTTCAATACTTCGGCATTTTAATGCAAGCCGAAGTAATAAATGAGTACGCACATCACATTGTACGCATTTTACTGATAAAGACTAATTTCGAATTTCGGTAAAAGAAAATAAAAAAAACATCAATCTGTAATACCTATACATTAAATATCGTATAATTTGGTTTAATATGATTTAATTCTAATCGCTTGAATAATATCATTTGTATGCAACTAATCAAAATTTGCATACCGGTATCATAATAATTATGTTTTAATACCCAACGAATGTATTTGAACGCCCTTAAGAATCAGGAAACTGCCATTCATCAACAGGCACAAAAATATCGTATCGGCGGATCGGCCGTACCATATTTTGTGCGGTGAAGATTAATGTCGTATCGCGGCTCCACCGTATGATATTTTGTGCGGTGAAAATTAAATAGGAACCCAGTCCGACTTGCAACTTGCAACAGAGAGCAGACAACACACTTTGTGTATGTTGGTGTGTTTGAATATGTATCATACAAACCGATTAAGCTGACCTTTGTTCCCATTCATTTCTTATCTATTTTTCCCCAAAATAATTATATTTTCTTTATTTTTGGTGGATTTTTCCCCGGCCAAAATTTCCCCAGCTCAGTCCCAATTTCCCCCGAACCTCGTTCGGGCGTTCGGACATATTCTGCAGGCCTGCCGTTCTGTTCCTGCGCCATTAAAGCTACATCCAATTAGTTTGAATTGAGCTGCTGCCTGGTACCTACAGTGTATTAGAAAAATACACGTTTTTGAATTACTTACTATTAATATAGTATTCATTTACAAATTGCATCTTTATTTATATCGTGAAAAAATGTTTATCGCAAGTTTTGTTCTATAAGAATAACAACATAATTTTCCATACACATAGGTTTAATGGTCAAACACGCTTTAACGACAAAGTCGTCATTTTCAGTGGTACGTGAGCTACAACTATTAAATTATAACAGTTATAATTTGTTAGTTATAGCTCATGTATCACTGACGATGACAACTTTGTCGTTTAAACGCATTTGATCATTAACGCTTTAAGGAGTGTCACAGTTTCAGAACGTCAGGAAATGCTGTGTCAATAGGAATGACCATTATAATTTACTAGAAAAAGAGTAAGAAATTTTTGTTTTCAAATATTATAAAATCAAACGATTCATGTTTATTTTTTTGTCATAAAATAACCAAATTAATGAAAAACTCTTAAAAATGTATTTTATTTTAAAAAATTATCTGAGCACCATGTACTAAGAAAATAACAAATATTTAGGTAATAGGCTAGGCTAATCACGGAAAGTTTATACGGAGAAAACACAACCTCAAATGAATAAAACAACTTCCGTGAAGTTCTGTGAGTAGATGTTAGTTACTTTGTGTGCGAGAAACTGCTCTCTATACACTACTGGTATTTACCTCTCTAAGGCGATTGGAGCGCTCAAAGTCTAGGTGTACACAAGCCCATCCCTCAACAATATTCTTTCGTGGTCTTTACTGTAGTGGTCTCATGTACGAAATATCTATTCCATCTCTCTCCCCGGATCTGCCTACATTGCTTCTCCCATCACAATAACAACAGTACTTAACTAATCTTGTTGTTCACAATATACAAAAGCTGGGAAATAGTATTTTTGCGAACATCTTAGGCCTACATAAAACGATCTGGAACAACTTACTCCTTTGAGCAATTAAAACTAGAAAGGTTCCATGTCAAATCAACACAATTTTCATAGATTTTTGGCATGACCATTTTAGATTTTGTTGAAATTTGGTATGGAAGTAGTGTTTATACAGACTAAAAAAATACAGAATTTTATTGCAATATGTCAACCTGTACAATTTTTTTTAATGTCTAAGAACAGCTGTAGGCTACATAAAATTTTTAAATAACTCGGGGAGCTCTCCTAATTGAGATAGAGAGCTGGAAAAGGTGTCAATTTGTAGCATTTTTCCAGACCTTTTCTGTGGATCTTGCAAAATATAAAAGTAGGATGGGATCAATATTTAAAATATGTTTAACTAAAAGACGTTATACGCACCTTTGCTATATTGTATTGAAAATAATATATATAAAAGTAACCTAAGTGTTAAGATTTTCACATGTATGCAAGTATAAAAATTGATTATTTAAACACTAATTTATTTAAATCAACTTACACAAATGTGTTAACATGGTTGGCCTACTACCATTCACATTTATTGAATTCAAAGTACTGGTACCTTTTCCGCTTACAGTTTAATAATAGCCTAGGATTGAAAATGTAAAAATGTAGACTTAAAAGAGGATTTAGGATAAAAATATTTTATTATTACAAAAAAAGCCTTAAAAAGAGATAAAAATAAATTAAATTTCTGAAGGTATTGTAAAATGGTGATTCTCTTGCTTAAGGCTCGGCTCTCCACATTCAAAACTACGATATTGGGTACCAATTTCAATGTTAAATAACCAAAACATACCTTCACTATTAAGCATATTTTTGTGCTGTTTTTGTTAAAAAACGAAAGCTGTATTTTTTTTCTTAAAGTAAAATAGATTGTGGGTGTTGATTGCTAATGATTTTTGCAATATCTCTTTTTGCAACTGAGTAAAAAATTTATAAAGTTTACTATTTTTTACTATTTATATCATACGATTATGAAAACAATAAAACGGTTTCTGAAAATGTATTCGGCAATCAACATCCGCATATGACAGTACTTCAAAATGAAACCAAATTTTTAAATTTATTCCACGAATTAATGGAAAAATATGACTTATTCTGTAGCATTGCTCTTATGGGAATAAGATTCAATATGGCGGGCAGGGAAGCGCCCCCTTAAGGCCCACTGCAAATTGAACCCAGCCCACAGACAGCTCACACATCTCAAGGCCTTTTCACACCGCGATCACAGTAGGCCTATGTCATGTGACAGAAGTGCAATTCACACAGAAGTGAAATTGATATAAGTTAGGCCAGGCCTATATTTTTACACACTTATATTTGGAAATAAATTACAAAACTTTTGTAGCCTATTATTAAAAAATTACAAAAAATTTTTACTACTTTTTATGTAGCTACCTGAAGTGGAACTTTTTCTTCTGTTAACTTACTGAACAATTTTTATTTTTCGAGCTAATAAATTTGTAAAATATTAGGTTACATCAATAATTTTTTTACTGGCAATATAATGAATTCTATGAACCTTTTCCTACAAAAAAGATAAAGAATAATTTTGGATTGGAGTAGTATTACAATAATTGGAAAATTTTTGGAAAATGCTTGCAACACGCAAAAAGTGGCTTGGTATTCCAGAAAGTTAGCATGGGACAGTTGGAGGGTTAATAAGAAATAAAGATAATGTTAAGATATAAAAACTTAACATCCAACCCGAGTTCTGTACCAATTTTTTCCCACAGTTAATATTTCATCTTTGTCCTCATATAATCTGGATGACGTGTCGTGCAACACATGATTAGCCAGCTTAATTTCAATTAAACTTTTGTCACGTTCCATCACGGCAAACCCACGATAGTGAAGGTCATACGAAATCTGTTCTCACTTTAACAAACCCCACGTGTGGCTGAAGTCAAACTGGGCTGGCCGTGGAGTGGGTTCAATATGCGCCCCTTCACTTGAAACTGTGTTTCACAGAAGAACCCACATGTGGGCTGGGCATGTACTGGTCCATGTGCGGGGTTCAATTTGCAACGGGACTAATAGTCTCGTCTTGCTGAAACCATTGGTTACTTGAAGACAAATTTTGTGGTCGGCAGAAACTTTTTAAGTGTATGATAAACTTGTTCCCTACATCGTACCTGATTTACAGTCACATGATTCTGTTGGACATCCTCAATGAAATAAGGACCCAGGATAACATTTCGAGGCACTGCACAGAATGTTACAAGTTCAGAGTGCAGTGGTTTCCCAATAATGATGTTTGGTCGAGTGAAACAAAGTTTAAGTAGGAGACCTAACAGGCTATATTACTTTGGTTCATGAAAAAATTGGTGATTCGGAAATGTTTAAAAAAAATTAAGTAAAAATAACCTTTTTATACACTCAGCATGTCATGATTTAGGCCTACTTATCCCACCAAATCTAATGTTCTGTGGATGTCAAGTATTTATTCTATAAAGTAAAACATGAGACTCCAACTGGGAGAGTGTACGTTCAATTTGAAAATGATGTAGCACAAACAAATGAAACTTTCTTAAACTTACATTTATATAGTGAACAAGCAAGCAGCAGTCCATTTGCACGTATTACTTAATTATTAAAACACTATGAATTATACAAATGGTATCTATATTTTTCCTTTTGTTGTTAGTGTTCATACCTTTGAACGTGAAAAACTTAGTGTTCAGGCTACTTGAAGGCCTATATTGTTTCTGCCAATAAAGTAAAGATGGATATAAAAAATGTTTCAGTTAAATTTATTTAACACTGAACTCATTGTCATCCCACTTTATGTTTTGTTATTTAGATGATTTACAGCCTATGCACTAGCTAGCTATAACTGCATTTAATTTGATTTTATTCCATTATGAACTATTTGAGAAATTTAAAATCAAAATTTTGTTTTACGTATGTTGCGTTTTACTTTATCACAGAAAAGGCTTGGAAAAATGCTAGAAAATTACATATTTTCCAGATCTCTAAATTTCAATTAGGAGAGCTTCCAGGGTGCTTAAAAAATGTTATGTATGGCCGTTTTTTGAAAACAGGTTGACATATTGCAATCAAATTTAGTATTTTCTTAGCCTACATGAAAACTACTATCATAATAAACTTCATCAAATTCTGAGATGGTGAGGTTTTTACCTTTTGTTGAATTAACTTGGACCGACCCTGGGACATTCCCAAACAAAATTACTGTTTTTGCGATATGTAGGCCTAGCGGTAGGGCATAAAGGGTTAAATGTAGGTCTATGTGTGAGACTTTGTGTTATTATTACTATAATTCTTTCTCCTCGTCAAGCTCAAAGTTTAGTTCTCAATATAATTTTATCTCACTCCAACTAATTCATTAAAAATTGTATCGTTACTACATTGTGTATAAGTTTTTGTGCATAGCCTAGTTTTTGTTAAGCATATTGTTATGGATCACTCAGGTAGTAGCAGTTTAAATTAGGGCCTACATATGCATTGAAAATGACAACTGATACAAGAGGCACTAAGTAGCCTAATAAGTAAATTACATTGTGACCGATAAATATATGCTGATTCAGATAAGAATAAGATTTATAATGAGAAAAAGAAAAATTTAATGGTAGTGTTATGAGGTGCTATTACAGGGGAAAACAAAGAAGTTCACACTGAAGATCCTTTAACTTTAACTAATGTCTAGACCAATAACATAACAACTGCTACTTAGTAGCAGATTCAACAGATTTAAATTTAATTTCAAAAATATTTTAATAATAATGAATATCTGTTATAAAGTGTTTCTGGAATCGGTAGGCTACATTTGCAATAACACTAAAAACAAATAGCAGACCAGCAAATTACAGTTAGTTATTTTCCTTCCGGTAGCAGAAGTAGTTAGGACTGTTGTCGTGAAATAACGACTAGTAACAAGTCTAGTAATGACCAAGTTTACTATGATGAACATTTATTTCTTTGAATATTATATTATTTTCTCAGGTCTATGTTTATTAGGCCCATATAATTTTGATTAAAAATGCTTTCAAATATTTAATTTGTATTTCCTAATGCCTAAATTTAAAGTAATTTGCCTAATAAAGAATTAAATTAAATAAGGTTTCCAAGAACCTTATATACCAGCTATACTACTAGCTGTCTGGCAGACATTTTGAAATTGTTTGATTTAATGGATACAAGCAATATTTGTTTAATATCTCAAACTGTTCCATTACCCCCAACAATTTTCCAGTTGCTAGAAACCGGGTTAGTAGGTATCTAAACAAACTTAAATTAAACATGTTACTTACGTTTTTGGTTGACTGTTGATCTGATTCTTGGTGGTCATGAGATGATTTGACGATAGATGATTCTCGGTCATCATATTGAAAACTATCACAGTATGCTAAAGGTAAAACAAGTGGCTTATTATAGCCAAGTCTTAATTAAAGTTATAACGCACGCACTAACACTTTCACGACAGTTTGTACATACGTTGATTCACTATAACTATTGTTTGCTTACTCCCTGTACGACACAGTTTATAATTGTTTCAATAACACAGAATAATTTCCAGTTTCCTAAAAAGAGAGACAAATACAATTAGTAACAATATTTTTATAAATGAGAAGATATATGCAAGTTAGTTGATGGCCTAACAATTTGCCTTTCAATCTATTCTACTATGTAACAGATTTGGTTAACTTTTTGCTTAAAACGTGTCTGCATTCTATATGTTCGCATTTCATAGCCAGCCAAAGTAGGCTGAACAAAAAAGTTGGGAAGCTAAGTAGGCTTACTTGGGTCGTAGAAGCAAATTTTGTAAGTAAAGAATTCATAGTAAATTGAAGACATAAAACTCAAATAATATTAGACCAGTAAATGATTGCAACTTGATAAGAGTCTTAAAAAAAGTTCTAAGCCTATGCAAAAGAAAGCTATAGGCTGGTGCATCTAAAAGGGAAATCATAGATACCTAAGAACAAACACTGTAACTCAAATGCACACCAAGTGAAGAATACAAAATGGTAAATGCAAAGGATGGGCAGTGTTACACAGTTAGGGGAGTGGCCTATTAATTTCCTTTAGTATTACAAAGGCCTGGGATCTAGTTAGAACGCCACATGCCCACCCAACAGGTAAAAGTTCAGCTTGTTCATCAAAAAGAATTTCCGACTAGGCCTAGTCAATAAATCAAATATTTCAAAACATATGGTCCTAAAATCATAAATTTAACTAGGGGAGACCCCTGCGTGCTCAGCACGCCAACCCCCAATGGAACCTTCCAAAAACATAAGTTATGTTTTATTTATAATAAAGGTGTAGGATTAATAATAACCTCAAAACTAAGATGGTAAATAATGTTAAATGTTCAAATCAAATTGTTTCGTATATTTTATAACATCAGTTATAATAATGGTTAAAAGAACCAGCAAGGCTCAGGTCTGCACTTTAAAACCCTAACCTAAAAGCTAGAAATACAAAAATAATTCCTTCAAATTTTTAAATCAGCTGTTAATGGAAATATTGGAGCAACCAGCTATATTACGGTATCTGTTATTTTATTCAATTGGTTGCTATGGTAATAAATGTAAATACATATGTTGGTTTATCATTCTAGGCCTAACCTAAGAATTTTTTCCGACTAATTTACAAAAAAAAAGATTTTTATCGAAATGAATTATAGTCTATGTTACTCAGGGATAATGTAGCTTTGTAAAACTATTTTTTCAATAGGTTCTGTAGTGCCAGAGATTACCCCCTACATACAAACAAACAAACAAAAAAACTTTACCTCTTTATAATATTAGTATAGATCAAATGTAAACTACAGAACAGCTGTTTTATGTTTTTAATTTATTTATTTAATACCAAATGTTTTAATGTAAACAAAGCAGATGTTTATAAATTCTCATGTATTTCTTATGGGGATTTTTCGTTTTTCGGGGACCCAAAAAACCCCTTAGTTTTTAATTTTAGAAAAAACTTATATTTTTCCCTCGTTCCTTGAATCGATACCTTTAATTTGATACCTCTCCCATCATCCTCCGATTTACCAAATTCCCACAATTTTGAATCTAAAATTTCGCTTACAGAATTATATATAAGGATAAAATTTCGCTTACAGAATTATATATAAGGATTGAGAAGGGCTAAAAAAATAATACACCGGTAAAGTAACTTAAATAATTGAAGCCTTGTATACAAAGTTAACTGACAATCCTGCCAAAAAAAAGGCAGTTTTTGGTATTAAGTCCAACTAGGCGCGACATTTAATTGATGGAAATCACAGTTACACGGACATTCTCAATAACTTTAAACCAATAAAGATTTGTAGTAAAGGAAAATTTATGAACGCTGTGGAAGAGTTTGAAATTTATAAGACATTTAAAATAGGAAACAAAAACAATGAACACCGATTATTAAATGACCAATTGAATTTAGGCACAAACACCCTATATGACAGTGATAAGAATTCAGGAAGCCTGCCTCAAATTTAGTTCCGAGTGCGCACCGGTAGCCATAAGGTTAAGTGTGTTTTAAATGTGTTGTTGTTTTTATGTGTTTTTACTTTAAAATGTTTTGACGATCTCAATTCAACGAGAGATTCTGATGATGGGATGGACATCCTGAAACACTTCAAATGAATTAACGAAAAAAGGTCAACTACGGAACAATATAAGGTAGCCTACTGTACTACTATATAAAAATAAAGTGTTACATAAAAATAAAATGTTTGACATTTCTTTAACCTTGGCAGTCTTACAGACGAATGATTATGTTAAGTGTCATACCCAAAATATGGTTATGATTCTAGGGTTAAAAACATAACAATAAATCAAATTTAGACATAATATATTTATGTGTTGCCTCCTGGATTGTTAATTCAATGAATATATTATTAGAAAGGTTAATAATTATCTTGTATTTCCGTCTGACAATCCAATGTTTCCTTCCTACTTAGGATTACTAGTTAAACCGTCATCATCGGATCCTTGATCTTCATGTTAAAAATTGAACGGCGGAAATAAAAAAAACAATTTTTAACATGATGATCAAGGATCCGACGATGACGGTTTAACCGTCGAAACTAGTCATCCTAAGTAGGAAGGAAACATTGGATTGTCAGACAGAAATACAAGGTAATTAACCTTTCTAATATATTCAATAAATCAAATAAGTTCGCAAAAGCATGAGTCAGTAATTATTGTATTATTTGGTTATATGATTAAGTCAAGAAGTATTAGAAGTTACCTATTTATCTGATAAAGGGTGTTAAACAAGCAAATGGTAAAAGTGCTTGTTTTTAAATTTTTAGACAAACTATTAGAACCAAATGTCACTTTACTTTTGATTCTTCAATTTATAAGTTTTAACTCATTTCACTAACCAAACTAACATATTATATTGAAATCTGCAACCTAAATTATTAACATAGGGAAACAAATAATTTGCTATGTAACTTATTGGATAATCGATACTAAGATTTCTAGGTTAAGCGGTTTACATAGAGAAATAGTGTTGGCTTTTTCCGAGAGGTTTTCCACATTTTCTAAAATTTGCAACCACTGTAGGTAATATACAAAGCCAAAAAAATAAAGTTACAAATTGAAAGTTAG
The DNA here is from genome assembly GCA_018207615.1 of Philaenus spumarius. Taxonomy (NCBI): domain Eukaryota; kingdom Metazoa; phylum Arthropoda; class Insecta; order Hemiptera; family Aphrophoridae; genus Philaenus; species Philaenus spumarius. The sequence continues at coordinate 233,927 of JAGFPH010000613.1, read as the reverse complement.
ACCTCCACAGTCGCAACACCATTATGTTCTTGGTCTTCGGAGATTGACTGTGTCACGTTGAGTATAGCCTGAAGTATAGATTAGTCCGGTAAATGTTTCGCACCACGATATTTTGGCCAAAATAACAATGTTCGTGTGTTGATGTTATTATGCTGCTTCGTGTTTTAAATGTTTTTATTTTATTTTTGTGAAAAAATCTATTGAGTGAATGAGTTTTACATGGCCTGATGATAAACCCATAGAGTTTTCGAAAGCACGGTAGCCTTTAGACCACAAGAAGAATACATTATATACTAAACGAATTATATATAATCATATGGTCCAGTGGCAACACTTTAATAATGATATTTGATTTAGTTTTTCCATTTGCACCAGGGTAACCAATAGGCCTAAGCATTTGTCACTGAATTCTTTAGTTTAGTTTTCATAAATTTTAGTTCATTAGTTATTTTAGATACCTAGTATTAATTGGTGATAGTGATTTTAAATTAAATTTTGTTATTTTAAGTTTGCATAATAAGTGATTGTTTCAAAAAGTTTTAGTTATATTTAGTTTGTTAATAAAAACTTATTAGCGAAGTGTAAATATGTCAAACTTTAGTGAAAGATCTGATAATACCGTTTCCTAACAATGCATTGTTGTAAATAAATCATAATTATTCTGTTATAAAAAAAACTACACATTATTGAAAAATAGATCCTACAATTTGTATACCCAGTACATTTAAAATTTATTTAGGTTAAATTTTTAGCTTGCAGATAGCATTGAACTTCCAGACATTTTTGTATCGTATGAACATTAGAGTAAACAAATAAATTTTTAGAAAGGAAAGAAATAAAACCAAAAAATAAATTATCTGTTCTTTGTTTATTTCCAAAATCTTTATAGGCCTATACTGTATGTTTATTTAAAATTAAGTATGTTTAAGATTAAAAAAAGTTCTGAAAAATCACAATATTATAAGTGTTGGCACCACAAAAATATTATAGCCTACTTATTTACCATTTTTAAAATATATACGAAATAAAATCTTTGGTGGCACACAATTGTAATTTCTTGGTGTTTTAAGAACAAAAAGAACGGATGGGGATATAATTTTTTCCCCTAGCTTTACAAACATCGGTTATTATATATAGAAAAACGTGATCACATAAAATGGAATTATTTTTTAATATTATGAACAACACATTTAATCTGAGTCTAGAACAAACCATTCAGCAGCAGACAAAAAATGTTAATTTGAAATTACGAGGAGAAAAACAGTCAAAAAGCAGATTAAAGTTAAGCCAAATTTCCGCAATGTTGCACTAAAGAAAAGAAACTTAACACTCCATTTGTAACATTTCTATAAACTAGGGTGTTATAATTCATTAAAGTGAAAGATTTGTGGTTAAAAGAACTGTAACATGTAAGATTTATAAAAACATAGATCCAATAACCTCAAAATTCGATTTTAGATAGACAGATTATTTAAAACGTTGGGATTTAGAATAATAACCGAATCATTATAAAATCACTATAAATGACTATAGTTAAAATAATTATAGAACTTACCTTTCTTCTGAAACAAATAAATAATAAAAAAACTAATTTATTTATAACCTAAATGAAGGCATAAGAATTATTTTACTGTTCTTGTATGAAATCGTATTTCAAATGAATAAGTAGTATAAGAATAAATCCAAAGATTGTAAATTTATTTATTATAAGAAACAAACTAACAAACTGAAAGAATTTTTATTAAAAGTATTAAAATAAATTACTGGAAACACAGAAGTGAAAACAGTGACATTAGTTGAATATATTTTATAAAAGTTTCTTTCGAAGGTAGATCGGAGATACGTAACAGATGTTTACTTGATTGATTGAACGATACATCAAATTAGCGGTATATAACATATAAAAATGTACATGTCATAAAAGTGGATTAAAACGAAATAAACAAATTTGAATGTGAATAATATATAAAAATTGATATTAGAATAATTATTAGACATTTTCTGCGAACATAAAAATATTTTGTGAATTATAAGTTTTCACGCAATGCCAGTGCGGTGTTATGAGTCAAAGTAAATGTACTCTAGGCAAGCATATACCATTAGAGCCGGCGGGAGG
>JAGFPH010000613.1:214522-230688 GCA_018207615.1 Philaenus spumarius | reverse complement strand
GGGGGGTCAAAGTTACTAAGTCACGATTTATCTAAAACTACTGAACGGATTGGAATAAAATTTGGTATGTAGATTCCTCTAGGGCCATAGGGGCTCACTAAGAAAGGTTTTCAAAAAATTCGAAATTTTATGGGGTTTTGGGGGGGACAATGTTACTAAATCACGATTTCTCTAAAACTACTGAACGGATTGGAATAAAATATAGTATAAACTTCCTCTAGAGCCATAGGTGTTTACTAAGAAAGGTTTTAAAAGAATTTGAAATTTTAGGGGGGTTTGGCGGTCAAAGTTACTAAATCATGATTTTTCCAAAACCACCGAACGGATTGGAATGAAATTTGGTATGTAGCTTCCTCTAGGGCCCTAGGTGTTCGCTAAGAAAGGGTTTAAAAAAAAATCAAAACTTTTGGGAATGTTTGGAGGGGGGGTGAAAGTTAAACTAAAACTTCCCATAAGAAATACATGGTGTAATTTATATTTATTGATATAATATATTTTTTGTTAATATACAATTAACTTTGATTTGTCTATCCGTGCAAAGCCGGATCGGGCTAGCTAGTATAATAATATAATAGCCTATGGATGTGTGTTACATGCAGCTAATATTTTCCATGGTAACATTTTCCTACTTTTGCAATTCTAAATTGCAAGAGTAGCCATTTAGGAATTTAGCAATTCCTAAATAGCTACTCTTGGGAAGGTATAAAGTTTCAACTGGGAGAAAGTATGTGGCAGTTATCTGGTACCGTTTATTTTAGGATTAAGTTAACAACTAGCTGACCCGTGCGAAGCATTCGCATTCTAACTTGCTTAAATCCCACTTAATTAAAGTACACACCGTATATTTAGTATCGTATAGTGCGTCATAGGCATAGGTGATGGTGGAAGTAAAGAATAGATGATTGTGTTTAAATTGTATCATCAGTGTTGCCAACGCCAGGAAAATATCCCTACAACTTACTTGATCTTACATCACTGTTACTTTCGGATTCTTTATTTATTTTTGTTGTATTTTTTGTATAATTGTATTTTGTATATTTTTCCGGTGTAGCGGTTAAGGAAAGCTTTAAAATGATGCCTCATTCATGTAATTTGATGATGTATTAAGGAAGTTATGGCGTACCGACAAAAAAATAGCCTTAAGAAATAATATATGTGATTACAAATTTTTAAAAATAGCCGATAGGATGCCTTCAATATATATAGTTAAACAGTCAAAAGATTTTAAAATTAGCAAGCGGAAGAAACTTTTACAATATTGTTGTTTTTTTTTTTTTATATTGAAAAAATATGTAGTTTAGAAACCGTAAAAATAAAAACACAAAAATAGATTAGGCCCCTAGGCTTTAGAGTAAAATGTGGAAGTTGGCTATAAGAACTTTTTTTTTTTCAGAAATTTTCAATAACTCTCACCCAAATTAATTTCCCTAGAATAATAATTAAAAATGTATCTATAAAAAGCCTCAAAAGATTCTCTTATATTACCTGATTTAGAAAAAATGCTACAATTAGGCTATAAATACTGTAACACTAATACTAACAAAAATATGATCTCCATTTGTTTGAAACTGAATGATTACAGGCTGTACTTTGAAAACTTAGCTTAGGTTTTCAATATCCCAAATTAAAAATGTTTACAATTTTCTACCTTTTTATAACACCTTAGAAAGATTAGATTATAAATGATAACACAATAACTAACAAAACTATTAAGCCTATCTCTAAATAAAACTGAATAAAAGGTCACAATTAAAAAAAAAAAAACTTTTACAAACGAGATCTTAAAAATAAAATACCTGCACAAGTTTCTTAATTAATGGTAAATTTTGTTTATTTTTTTATAAATTCCAATATTTTTTGTTGTGTTTTCAATGATTTAATATATAGCCTATATATATATATATAGACTAGCTGACCCGTACGGCGTTGCCCGTGGTTGTTAGTATTTTCAGTCTTTCTGACGTAATTGTATTCTTTTTAAGTGTTCGTTGATACCCGTGCGTATCCTACTGTGGTCATCAAAAAAAAGGCTACGCTATTTAAGAAAGCACTGAAAATTGTATTCCTGTAAACTACTATCTAACATGAAAAAGCTTTAAATATATCGTTTTAATTTATAGTTTTTACTAATTTTGACTTCCACTTAATTTCATTGACAATGTTGCGAGCACCTACAGCCTAAAAGGAAGCTACGTACCAAATTTCATTCAAATTCGTTCTTATAGGGATTTTTAGTAACTTTGACCCCCCTCCCCAAACCACCCTAAAATTTCGAATTTCTTTTAACCCTTTCTTAGCGAGGGTTTAAATTAGCTCGGGGTCGTAGAAAAGATATTTGAATCACTTTGTAACATTAGCGTTAATTTAGGATGTAACAAATAGAGTTTGTAATTTTAAATGTATAGGCCTAATTAGTATAAGATATATATTGTTTAGTATTTAAATATACAATATACAGTATATATCAAAATAAAGCTACGAATGTGATATTTTAATGGCATTTAGTTTAATTCAGATTGTTTGTTTAGTTTTCAATATAATATGTTTAAACTCGTGTATGTTTATGGTTATGCATGGTGTCAAATAATTTGTTTGTTATTATTATTATTGATAGCGAAAATATGTTTTGAAAAGTATTAAAAAATTCATAGTTATGATATATTTTATATAAACAATATTTTAAACAGCATATCTCTAAGTAGGCCTATATAGATATTTAATAACCAATGTTTGAGTTGAATTATAATTCTGTAAGCATTTTTATTTGTGTTTGTTTATAGATTTTCAATCTAACCTTAAAAAGCTGTTGGTTTTGAAGAGTATTAAAGTGATTATAAATTTGCTAAGTAATGTTGCTATGGTAATACATGTAAACAAACATAAGCTTTTTATACGAACAGCTGTTTTTGTAAGCTATGGTTTTGAGTTCATACAGTAAAGGCTGTTGAGTTTCTTCCAAATTTGAAACTTTTTCGGGAAACTTTTCACATTTTTCTTTACGTATAAACCTTCTATGAACTACTGCAAACATTTTAAGACCAAAATTAGCCAAATCGGTCCAGCCGTTCTCGAGTTTTAGCGAGACTAACGAACAGCAATTCATTTTTATATATATAGATTTTTAACTTCAAAATTAGTAGCCTAGAACACTGAAAAGTGCATAATAAGTTAATTATTGTCGCAAAACAACTAAGAGTTAGAATCTAAATTAGGAATATGCTTATACTTACGCCATGACAATAAAATTACTTATTAGTTATTTGAATCTTAAGGCCCTTCATAGGCGGGTGAAAAAATAAACTCAATCCTTTTTATATAGAAAATGTTCGCCCCCCGGATGATAAGTTGTTCTTTCTATTAACAAGGCAGAAAAGACCTCTACTCAAAGTAGTAGCTGGAGGAAAAAATTACTAATTAGTATATTACAATTAATTAGTAGGCTACAAGGTTACCCTATTACATAGATTATATTTATTTCTAAGTAATAAATGCATGTAAACAGTTGAAATAGCTTATTGTTCACATTAAATTCCATGATTTACTACGTAAACATAGTCACATTAAAATTCAAAATATAGCCTAAGTTACGGCGCAAATACATAGACCGGTTGAGGAAAGGATTGGGGTATACAGAATCCAATGCAGTGATTGTGATAAATTTTATATAGGTCAAACCGGAAGGCCATTTTTAACACGGTTTAAGGCAGAGGTTCTCAACCTGGGGGTGTAGACAAATTTCAAGGGAGGCGTGAGTGTTTAAAAAAAAATATTCCAAATATCTAAGCTAATATGTTGTGAAAATGACTGGTAGGCCTATACAAGCCAACCTAAAATAGATCCTAGATTAGATACCTAAAATAATGAATTTGTATTTAGTTCTTTGATTTCATATGTTCTGATAATAATATGTTCAAAATAAATTTATGTGTAGTATTATTAAATTTTGTTTGTGGTATTAGCTATTTTTATTTAATAACCGGCTTCAGCTTTCCTAACCAGCTTCAGTTTCAATTTCAATTTCCGATTGTACTACAGGTAATAATTAACCACATAACTTATGGTGGTGGTATGGAGGGAGGCATGACCTCACATCAGTGTTCAAAGGGGAGGCACAAAACCTGAAAGGTTGAGAACCCCTGTTTCAAGGAACCTACTCCCTAAGAAAAGTATGGACGGAAACAAGTCTAATTACACTCGTCACCTCATAGACAATAATCATCAATACAGTGATTTCGGTACTAATTTCAAACCATCCACACCTGCACGAAAGGTACTTATATGAACGCACTAGAGGAAATCACAATTTATAAGGCTTACAAATATAGTAGTAGTGAAGAATTACTCGATGACCAATTACATTTTAAATCCAACATATGTACGACTCGGCTATAAGGATCTCAGAGTCTCTGTGACGGAACACCACTTCTTATCGTTTGATCACTTCTGTCGTTAGTTATCGTTTGACCGCCCGCCATACTAGACGTCTACTGGACAATTGATATGTGTTATGTGTGGTGAGTTGCATGTTGTGTTGTGAACTGCTAATTTATTATATGGGTCAAAGTCACAAAATGGGACAATTTCAAAAAAAAAATTAATTTAAAATTAAGTATTTGATTTTATATAAATAAATAGCATATTAGGTAAATAACAAGTTCAGGAACCTTATCTCATATGTAGGCCTAGCTTCTGAGCTAAATTCTATGAATTTCTATTTTTTTATGGACTTTTAGTGTACCGAAGCATTAATGGATACAAATCGGTCACGCTTGCTTAATCGGCAAAATATTACTTTGAGATAGCTTAAAAGTATAATTAATAATATCTAATATACCCAATAACATTCATTTAATAATTCTGTACAAATTAAAAATTATACAATCAGATTTTGAATCAAACATATACTGCCGATTTCGTGTGTGTGACCGATTTGTGTGGCCGTGACCGGGTAGTAGCGATTGTGACCGAATGGTATCGATCGTGACCGCGTGGCAGCGATCGTTAACACGCGGTAGCGATCGAGGCCGTTTTGATAATAATTTAAATTTGTGATTAGAAAATGCTGGAAGACAAGTAAAATAGTTGTTTTTATAATTAAAACAAACAATGGTTAGGGTAAGCAGCTTTTAGTGTTGAAATAAACAAAGCAACCGAAAAATCATAACAAAGTACTGATTGGCTATAATAATGTAATATTTAAAAAAACAAAGTAACTTCTTGAGTTAATATGTATAACAACACAATCTTTAATAACAAAATCTTTAATAATTCCAGATATAACACAAACAAAGGATATATAATTACTAAAAGTGGTAAATAAACAAAACGGTCACATAATACCATGGCGGTCACGCTACCGATTTGCACGTGACCGCTTTGTAACTTTCAAGTAAAACTCGGTGAATAATAGCATTAATAGGAACATAGGTTTGTCATATTGAGTTTAGGATAAAGACAACGAATGCGCAACTAACTAGGCATGTTGGTCACTGCAACATTTTAATATACACTTAAAATATTTACGTGACCGTTTTGTCATGCCATTAAGGTACTATTATTAGTTTCCTTAAATTTAGGAGATTTTTCGAAGAATTTAACAAATTGAAATTATTTCAACTAAGCCAGCAGTTGAAGTTCACTAATAAACTTCCAACAGACTACTGATCGCGTCAATTCTATCGCGATCGATAACGTAAAGGCAGGTTTATACTTAAGTCGGTCTTTGTATAGCTGTTTCAAGGACAAGTGTTGAATAAGAAAAAAAACATAGTTATCTTGTCCTCTGCTCGAATATTGTTTATGTATTAGTCATCACATAACCTAAACGTTTATTCTATGCCGTTTTTGCCGTGATTATCGATCTCCTTGTTTGTTTATTTGACATTCAATATTTAAGATAGCTGGTCAAGGACAGTGACCGATTTGTATTTCTTAGAAAGGAAATATATTTTAGTCACTAAAAATAGTAACTTTTTATCATGCAATTTGTCTAGTGAGAAGGAAAAAAGTGTTTCAAAAATATAAACATTTTTATTTTCGTCATATTTTTTTTCTTTTATTTTTTTTTTAAGGGACTGAAATTGTCCCGTTTTGTGACTTTGACCCATATCTGATGATGAAACATACTTTTTGAAAAGCATCATATATAAAGAACGCAGACTAAGTCACACGACGGAAACAAAATAGGTAAAATTATTATAAGCAATAAGCTTAGGTAGGCCTATATACAAATTACCATGAGCGAACTGAGGTTAGTTGTGGCAGAGATATTATAAATCCATTTTAATAAAAACGAATCAAATTGCTTATATAACTTATATTTTTTTTACAAAAAATGTACGAACAAATACATCACTAGGAGACGAGAACAAAGAGTGGTTAGTTTGGGCTTAGGTATTATGTACTTAATATACAAATTTTTAATACAAATTAATTTTATACTTCGGTTAAATATATATTATAGCATAGCCCTAGGGCTATATTGTTAAAAAAAATGAATAGGCCTATATCATTTAAATATATTTGTGAAAAGAGTTCTGGAAAAACCCAATGCGTTACGCCACTAGGTGACGCCAGCGAAGCAAAGTTAGTTTTTAGCAGTAGGCCTAAGTTTAATTAAATATCTACGCTTAACTTTAAATCATTTTAAAATACAAAATTGTTAAATTTAAATAATGCTTATTTTAAACTTACCGGTATAGATTTGGCAACACTGTAAATCTAGTTTTAACAATCAAGATAACTTAATGGAAATAAATATTGAATTGAACATTACGATTACATTGTTTTCTTACACATTATGTATAGTGTAGGTTTGGACACTTGCCCATTAGCTGGAGGTGTAATATAAATTTTACCCATTTCTGGAGATTTTAAATTAGGCTACAAGAAACTATTTAAGAAATTAGCATATATATGACCTATCTTTTATAAAGGCAGTAGGTAGGCCTAGGCTAGGCATACATAAATTAATTTAAAATAAAAACAAAATAGCCTAGCCTAATAGAAAATTAAACTATCAGGCTAACTTGGTTGAGAAAAAGTAATGTTTACGCCTAATGAAGGCCACCTAGACAAATTTCAATTTTATTTTAAATCGAAGTTAAAATATAGGCCTACCAATAGGATAGATATCCTATAGGCTAAATCCAAAATTTAGAAAATAATATGAAGAAATAAAGCTTATAAAAATCGGCTTGTCTACATAATTAGAGTAACTTAAACCTACTACATTAATAATGTACAATCACTCATGTAACTTGTAACTACAGGTGTGGCATTTTATCTTGACCTTGTGGGCCTGGAATAACAAGCCAGTAGATCAACAGGAATCATCTTGTTATAACTTAAAAATATCTTAACAATTAATTGGGCATAAGTTATATTGAACAAGGGCCTGTTTCAACTTGCACCAGAGTTTTATTTGAAATTGAAAACTGCAAGCTAGGCCTAAAACAGAAATTTTTAGAAAGTATAGGCTACCTATACTAAAATGGTAGGACAGAAATTTAAAGTTTTACATAAATATCCATAATGCACCTTATTACTCTGTTATAAATAATTTCGAATATTTAAATTTATAAAAAAGAATAGAAGAAATTGAAAGTTTTGGCATTACAAACCACAATCATTTACATTCAGTTAGGCCTACAGGCTGGAAGGAAATGAATAACACTAGCCTAGCCTTACAAACTTAGCAAAATGTACAACTAATATAAAATGTTCAAAATATTTTTAGAAATAATACTAATATAAAATTGCAACTTAAGACTAAAGAAAAGCGTGTAATACAATTTCAAGTACAATAATATTGGCCCTATAAAACAAAAATAAGTACATTCAACTTACAATGTCTTCTCCACGCTTAACGTCCTATGTAACTATATAAAATTGAGTTTATAATTCCAAGTTTATTAATACAACCGTTAGTAATTTCACTTCTATTAAGATGAACAATAAACCTGTTCGTAAATCAAAACCGAAACACAAGATATTTTTGATAGAAGTATGTATACTAGCCAATTTTAAACAGTTAATTTAAGAAAATGGCGACTAAGCCTAGTAGCCTAGTTCAAACTCGTTTATTATTTAGAAACGCAAAATACAAGACTAATAAGCAGTAGAGAAAAGTTTTGAAGTTGTTCAATATTAAATAATTGCTTACCTGAACATAGATGGTTCACGCAAAGCCTTTATTTCTTTTTGTGTATAAATAATTTAAACCTACTTTTTCCAACAGCACAGGTAAATTCATTGCCTCTTCTGCAACCAAATTGCTGGGAATAGTGGGAATAAGCTTGGCTTACACAAAATAGTACTGTAGTCTGTAGTGTCCAGTAAAATCACGTCAAAAGTACTTTGGTGAGGGTGAGTTTGACATGTAGCCAGTTGTTTGCACGTCACCATAAAAAAGACGATTGTTTTATTATATTGTTCAATGTTTATTAGGACAATAAATGTTTCCGTAGCAATAATTAAAACGTATAAATATTATATTTAGTGTAATTAATTACATTTGAGTTAAAATAATATCTTTTAAATAAGATTATATTAAACAATATATATACATTTTGGAGTAAATTAAACATTAATTAACCTAACCAATTAAGTCATTGTTAGTAACTAATATTACATAGTATGTAATATATTATATGATTTGGATCCAAGATTGTAAAAACAGTAAGATTATTTTTAAATAAACTTAGTATTATTTTTGACATGTTGGCCACATAGCAATTTAGCAGCTGCGACTAGTTCATCAGCATATTCCTAGATAGTAGCACTTTACTACTTTGTCCATAACTAAACTGCATTTAGATAAATCGACACAAGAATGAGTCTAAAATTTAGTTGACTTAAAAAATATAAAATAATTGCAACAGTTATCTTACAGGTTGCAAAGAAAATCCAAATAATAATTCAATCAGAATAATAATGATTGAATTGTAATTATTAATAATTATCACTAGGAGGAGAACATTGTAATTTGAAACATAATATTTAATATTTGATAAAAAAAAGGCTTTATTCTATTAATAAAAAAATTAGCCATAGTATACTGTATAAAGATGCTTGTGGCTTCGCTCACAAATAAGAAAAAGGAAATGAAATGAATATTTGGTACAATTAATTGTGTTTTAAATCTGACATTAGATCTGAGTTTCCTGCCTAAATATCTGTAGTGTAGTGAGTGTTTTCCAAATCAATTACGCTGTAATATTTACATACATGTTCATCTGTTTGGTACACTCTAAAAATCGTGTTTTCCATCAGTTTAGAAGCAAATGCACTGATTGAAATTTATATTTCGAAGATCATCCAGTCCACCTATGTTAAAAATGTTACAGTCTCCCTCAAGGAATGGGTGTAATTATCCCCTTTTAGCCTTAGATGCAAATAATTGAAATTCAACTACCTAGCTCCATAGATATTAATATAAATTATTTTTAATATATGTAGGGGTAGGAACCCCATTTTTACTGCAAGTAACTTGGCAGGTTACAAAAATGAGTTTGGTTTATTTTTTCTTAGCCCCATTTTAGAAATAAGGTAATACATTTTAGCTCTCTAGCTGAAAGAAAAGTATTAGAATTAGTATTTATTGTTTATGGGTATTTTTTCAACTTTCACCTCTTAGACACAAGTAATCGAAATGCTAGTACATTAAAGTTCCTTTACCACTTAGGGTATGTATAACAATTTACTTTTATTGTAAATGGTATGTTATTTAAATTGCATGTTTATTATGTCTTTCCTAGTCAACACTTAACATTAATAAGTGTACATTTCAGCTCTCTAGATTTGAGGGAAGTTATCAGAATCTATATTTATTGTTTTAAGAATGATTATTCCATTTTCGGCCCTTGGCAGCATGAGACATAATGCAAATCTGGTTTACTTTTTCTTTGTGCCTTGTAAGAAATAAATGTACAAATTTTCAGCTCTCTGGCTTTAATATGTATTGTTTTACTGTAGCGGTTGTTTCAACTCTTAAATCAAAATTACTTCTAGCCTATGTTACTCAGTGATAGTGTAGCTGTTTATTATTAAAAAAATGTTTTAAATCAGTTCAGTAGTGCCAGCGATTACTCCCCCCCCCCCCCACATACAAACAAATTTTACTTCTATATTATACTAGTTTAGATAACTGTGTGCGTATATAAGCTGAAGTTTGAAATGATTAATATAATATACTTGGCATAACTTAGAATTATTTAAATAAAACCAAACCCCACATAAATACTTTTAATACAGTCAATTTGTGTCCAAAAGAGCTTCCCACGGGAAAGTTTTTATTTCTTCCAATTTATATGTTTTTTGGGGTGCTGAATCCGAATCAGAGGTTTATGTACAAAATTTTTTGACCCAACATTGAAAAAAAAGGTAAAAATCTCATTTTTGAGCGGTTTTTCTCTTATAACTCATAAACTATCAACTTTTCATAAATAATCTTCCTATTAAAAATGAAAGAACATAAACATTCCTACAAATTTTACAATTTAGGTTTTCTTCTCCGACAAACCGTTTGGGCTCAAGCGCTATTTGAAAATTATCGTATTTCGGAGATGTCTCTGCAAAAACCCACTTTTTCACTGAAAAACTTGAATTTGTTATTTTCTCCTACTTTTAAGTTTAATACAATGTAGACTGTTTTCAACTGTTCTGCCGACTCTAGTAATAAAAAAATATTAGTTAAAATAAACAAAAAAAATTAATATATACCAAGTTTTTAAAAACGAACTAAAAAGTATAAAATCATTTCTCCAATCCCCATTACAGATTTACAAGCCATACAGATTCCTAACCCTTTACAGATTGTTTTAAAAATTTGTAATTATAAATTTTTAATAGCTATGAAAATACTTGTAAGTTTAAAAACGAAAAAGTGGGACGCTTGCAATAGATAATTGATGCATGAATAGTTCACCTAAGTCACTAGCAATTTTATTTACTGCAAATGATATGAACTAGTGAGTGAAAATGATATTTTCTATACTCCTTACTATTGTATATTGCATGCTCCCCATGTTTTTAATTTTACAAGTATTTTCATAGCTATTCAAAATTCAGAATCAAAATTTTCAGGACAAACTGTATGGGGTTTACAAATCTGTGTGGTTAGGAGAAAAACTTTATACTTATTAATCCGTTTTAAAAACTGGGTATGTTAAAAATGTTGTTTTTTCAATAATATTTTCAGCTTTTTATTCTTCGTTTCTGAGCTATATAAAGTTTCAAATCTCTAGCTCATTTAGAACATGAAAAATTATTTCTGGCCACGCCTTCGTACAATCTCATATAGCCTCACAGAACTTTGGCTAAAATATTGAACCAATAAATGGCCCTGTCTCCAACAATGTGGATCAATTGCAGGCGATTTTGTGCAACATGGACAGAACAGTGATTCTTTCCAATGGTTTGAAGAAGATCGTGAAAGATGTGCAAGAAGAATTCAAAGCTAAGCTTCAACTGATGGCAGACTTTAAGCACTTTATTGAAGCAGGAACTGGAATCTACACCTCCAAAATCTAGCTTGAACAGGGCTTTAGCACCGACTGAACATTTGGACTTGAAAAATATGTTATCGATGTAGGGTTTTTGTTACACTGTGTAACGGCAAAGGCACAACAGTTTATTTTGCTTTGAAGATCAAGATGCTGCTGTTGTTAAACAGTAGAACCTTGGTTGTCCAAGTTTCCGGATTAAACCGGCCAAATTAAAAAAAACTTTTGTCAAAATCAATTCTGTTAACTTACAAATAAATGCAAGTTAACTGAATTGATTTCGATAAAGAATTCATAGCTCAAGAGCAGTTCTCAATAAGTGAATTTATAATAAAAACTTTTGTGTTCTATTGAACTGAGAGAAAACTCAAGTAAAAAAAGCGAGCATGAAAAAACTTCAGAAGTATTACTTTTGTGGTTTTTATTACAGTAGCTTATTATAGTATCCAATTTCTTTCATTTGAGTACAATATCAAACCTTTTTTGTTTATTTAAAACTATATTACTTAAAGCCAAATAAAATAGATTTTGAAGTATGGCTCCAAATCAGCCTATAACAATGTAAATGATGCGGAAATTCGCACCTCAATGGTTTCCTCACGGACTACCGTATTGTCCGAGGTCTGCCCAGTCCCAATTTCCTCGGGTAATCAAGGTTCTACTGCATTTTACAACTAGGAACAAAACAAATTCTCTCACTTAAACATGTTGAGCGATTTAAGATTGGATCAGCCGAAAATTACAAAATTTTACAGATTGACGGTCCAACGCATTACTAGCATACGATTGTAATAATTCGAAACAACCAAAAGAAGCAATTCCACCATGCCAGGGATTGTCCAAGACCATATATTTATTGTACGACTGAAATTTCGCAAAAAAATTACAGCAAATCTAGACTACCTCACTACTGGCAATCGTTATGAATACTAGAAATTTAATAAAAAATATTTTTTTCCCTAATCCAATCAATAATACTGCACAACCTTTCAATCTCACTTACATTGAATTTTATCCAACAACATTAAATATCGTGTACCTAATAATATTGTACGTCTAGTGCATATTGTGAAATATCGTTAGGTCTGCTGAAAACTATTATTAAAGCTTTAACAACATACAATAAACTGTAGATCTTAAACTGAATGTTAAATAGAGTCTTCACTGAAAAACAGTTGTCTACAATTAATTGTATCGCTATCGCATGACACAAATATTTTACAGAGCCAACGGGCTATTCATTTATTACAAGCTTTCAAGAACACAATAATAGCTTAGTAAAGTTATCCACAAAAGTGGTACACAAAATGTTTTTTTTTTAATGGTGGATTTTAAATCATAGATTAAAAACATCTTGCTTGAAACTAATTTGCACGAAAGAGTCCAAACACTCGCACCTCTGTTATACGATTTAATTATGCAACTTCAGTCCGTATTGAAACCTGGTGTGTACTATAAAAATATACTAATCATGTGCCATTCGAGTTTGGAGTCGATATCTTAAAGACTGTCGTAAGGGGGGTGAGAGTCGCACTCAAAGCGATGTTCTCTGCGGAAAGAGGTGATGAAGTGTATGCAAATAGCCCAGTTTTAAAGATATCGATATGAATCTCGTGAAGTTGTATGGTTAGTTTCAAGTCGATATACTAAAACTTGATGAATCTGGGGATGTGATAACCCTTTGCGTTCGAAGGGCGTTTTAAAAAAAGTTCCTCTGGCCACTGGGATTGTCCACGTCATTTTCTGTATCAGCTTAGAATTGTTTTCGCAGTATGTTCCTCCCAGCTCGTATGGCTACGCGGAGTGCCCAAAACAAAATCCTGCGAACACTCGCATGGCTACCGTGAGTGGACAAAGGATTACGTATCTATGGAAACCTATTTATTTTTACAAAATCATATTATTTTCTGTGTAAAGTGCTGAAATCTGTAGAAAAACTATTGAACTATGTGAACAACGCATGATTACTTTACCTCCTTTTATAACAGCTGTGTTGAGCTCAATAATATAACCTCTATATTTTCAGTCAATGCTTTACCTACTAAATTCGTTGTTTTTAGTGTCATGATAAATGGTTGATAATTGGTTGAAAATGGATAATTTAAATTAATTAAGTTATAATGTAAGTTTATACAATTTTAAAACATTTTCTATATTGTAGTTTGTCATTTAAGAAGAACATGACTATTAGTTGTTTCCCACTTTGGTTTGTATATGTTATTTATATAATATAAATATAACGACTTTATGCGGTTTAAAATACTAAGCAATATCGTAATTTCTATTTCAAATAAGTTATAATTAATTGTCATTAAACAGAGCTTATTTATAAAATATTCATGTTTGCTCTGACCTTCTTACTAACTTGTCAAGTGTCAGGTGAATTCAACAAAACAATTCCAAGCTGGTGATGCCGTCCAGTCAAAACGGTAGACAAGTGCATGCCGACGAAAGAGCGGCCACTGTCTGTGGCCATGCGACCTGAGAGGACTAAGTTCACGGGAAATAATACAAGTTGTTTAAGAGATACCACTGTGCCTTTTGAGTGCAAAGGGTTAGCTAATTTCTATAGGAAAGATGAGCTTTTACAGGACTCTTATGGTGACACAAAAGATCGGAAGTGGTCAATGAACATCGATCATGATCTACAGAACTTGTTTTGTGACTAGAATTCAATTTTTTTTAGTTTTATCGAACTAGAGTTCAAATTTTTTTTAGTTTTATCGAAAAAAATAAATACAGGAGATTATTCTGCTTATTTTGTTTTTTTACATGACCTTAAAACAAATTTTTTGTTTTGACTGGTTCCTCCAAAATCGACCAAAACATAAAATACTATAAAAGTACCGTGTTCGAATCTACATGGAGGATTTTACCGTGACAGCTTCTGATCCAAGGCCGACTAGCGAAGTGAGTTTGTCCGCTACAAACGAAGCGAAGCAGTCCATAATCCTATGCTGCAAGGTCGAGGTAAAAACTCGCAAAGCTGAGGCTGATGTGCAAACAAATTCAAATATATTCCGTACACGCAGGCACCTATGCAGGCACTTAGTGAATAGAGCAATTTCCCACTTAATTTTGGAAATTCGCTCAACTCACGTCAGCGGTTCAGCTGCATGATGGAATTATTTGATGTTGTAAGGATAGTTTATAAATCCAAGGAAACTGCAATAAATTGTTACATATTTCTAGGCATTAAATTTTTTTCCTCAACTAATACATTATGGTCTCAGCAAAATGTAGTTTCTCACAGTTAAATGGCAAAAAGATTTCACAAACTTTTTCCCAAATCGTTCTGCTGGTGAACTTATGAGCACCTTTAGCAAGGCTACACGCAGGTAAAAATAAATAATAAAAATATCCTCCCAAACTGTTTTATTATATAAACAAATTAATTCACAAAATGGGAAAGTCAAACTGTCCAAAGCTTAACTTTAGAAACAATTATCCTAGATTTATTTTCCTAGATATAGACAATAATTTACACAAGAATCAAAACTGACACAAATTGTATACAAAAATAAAACAAATTATAAATTAACCAAAATTGATGCTTTGGTTCAACATACACGCAAGTAATACTTTTACATAAGCGATGGTATCGTTAATCTTTCTTCTTGTCGTCTTCGCTCTTCTCGACACTACTACTCGAAGCGTCTCCACTGGCTTCTATCGCTGGTACTACTCCTTCACCCTCTTTGCCTTCCATGTCGCCGGAGTAACCGAACTCATTCACTCTGGAGAGATCAGTCTTGTAAATGTAACGTTGGTAAAGGAAGATGAAGAAAACAATGTCTGTAAAACAAAATACACAAGTTTAATTATTGTATTTGGGAATTTTTATCATTTTCATTACAGTTGCAGCTCTGTGAGTACTGTATATAATATATACACGGATTTTTTGTGGATACATAACTTAGATATAACTGTTAAAACTAAGGAAGTATTGAGACAATTTCAATTAAAAATAATTCGATAAAGCAGCTGAACCGCTGACGTGAATTGAGTGAATTTCCAAAATTAAGTTTATATGTTTTAGGGTTTCATTTAACCAAGTATTTGGGAAATTGGTCTACTCACGAAGGTGCCTGCATGTACGAAATATATTAGTAGAATTTATTTGAACCTCATCCTCCAGCCCAGAATCACGCTGCTTCGTTCTGTTCATTAAACATTAAACGCTTCGGCTTTGCTTTGCTTGCAGCTGACAAACTCGTTTCACAAGTTTGCAACTCGGCCAACGGTCTCAGATCAGAAGCTGCCCCCACGTGGATTTGAATCGTCTACTTTGTGGTATTTTATGTTTTGATCGATTTTGGGGGAACCAGAAGGGTTATAAGGTCGTGTAAAAAACAAAATGGGTAGAATAATCATCTATTTTTTTTTTAGATAAAACCCTAAAAAGTTTCATCTATTAAGAAAAATCTCAAAACTTGTTACTTGCGGTTGTTGGATGTTTTTGGCTAACGAACTCGTCTGAGTGACTTAGAAAACCAACGAGTGTACCAAATTTGGACTAAATCGGACGGGAAATGCGGCCGTTAAGAGTTTGAACACATAAATACTTCTTCTGTGGATCAGTGCTCATTGACTTTAGGTCTCTCCAAATTCAATAATAACCTGTATACATTAAACAAATATAACCTGTATACATTAAACAAA
>JAGFPH010000613.1:203879-214512 GCA_018207615.1 Philaenus spumarius | reverse complement strand
AACAAATATAACCTGTATACATTAAACAAATATAACCTGTATACATATCTGCCAACTATTACGGATTATCCGTAATCATTACAGTTTACTAAAAGAAATTACGGAGTTACGGAAATGTAAAATAAATTACGGTTTTCTTCAAAGAATGCTATTTTAATAGCAACTAAAATATGTAAAGGAAATTTTAGCCATATTTTAAGTAATAAACGAGTTTGGTAAAATGGAAAGTTGTTGCAAGTAATAAACGAGTTTGGTAAAATGGGAAGTTTTGCAGGTATAAACCTTAAGAAATGTGTTTCTAGTGCTCTTTGTTACTTGTCAACTTGTGCGGGAAAATACAATAGGAGTGGTATGCAAGGACCAAGGTTACCATGGTAACGAATGACGTCGCATGCAAGCTGTTCTATTCAGCGTGCTTTGCATAGCATTAGACGTGTCATCGCATCAGGGCGTGAGTACAGTAGTGTGAATTTCCCTTTGTGAAGTGTTGGACTTGTACGCTTGCTATTTAGTTTTGGTTTAGATGCGTTTGAGTTAGTTATAGTAGGTCGGTGTATTAAGTGTATTTTAAATTTGTTCAACAAACTAAAGTGTTTCTAAACGAATATGAAGTGATTTTTAAATCGTTGTGAAAGTGAAGCTACTGTAGCAGAACAAAAAAAAAGAAAGTGTTGCAAAAATACCGGACAGAGTATACAACGGAATGGCCTAGTTTAATTGCGACATCTTCTTCTGTCCGCAATGTGTTTTGTTCAGTGTGCAACCGTGATTTTAGTGTAGCCCATGGTGGCAGAGATGACTGTAGGCGGCACATTATTTCAAAACTCTACGAAAATAACAACAAAGGAAAAACCAACTCGAAACCGTTGACTACGTTTTTTGCACAGTCGGACGACAACTCTTTTATAAATGCTGAAGTTTTGTTTACTTCTTTTTTAATTGAACATAACGTTGCTTTGTCTAGTGCGGATCATGTAGGACATTTATTTAAAAGTATGTTTCCCGATTCTGCCATCGCAAAAAAATACGCGTGTGCTAGAATAAAGACAAGCGCTATTGTAAAATGTTTGTCTAGCTGTTTTCAAGACCAGCTTACGCAAATATTAAAAGTAGGCCCATTTGCTTTGGCGACTGATGGTAGTTCAGATTCGAATGACTCTAAAATATATCCTCTTGTCATTTCATACTTGGACCAACCTGAAGGGAAAATATGTACTGTGTTGTTGTCATTACTTCAATCTACAGACAATACTGGGGAGGGAATTTTTAACATTTTAAATGCAGAATTTAAGAAAAGGGATATTCCTTGAAAAAATTGTCTAGCATTTGTTTGTGATAATGCTAACACAATGATAGGTAAATCAAAAGGAGTGGCTGCTTTCGTGAAAAAGGTTCAACCATCAGTTATAATTCAGGGCTGTTCTTGTCATTTAATTCATCTTGCTGCACAAAAAGCTACAGCTTGTCTTACTGAAGTGTATGTGGAACAATTATTAATCAGTATTTATTATTTTTTGAAAAAATCAGTAAACGGAAAAACACTTCTAAACTGTGTCAAGCTGTATGTGGAGACAAACCTCACAAAATTTTAAAACATGTGGGAACTCGTTGGCTATCCCTTTTAGAAGCTGTGAAAAGGCTCATTGAGCAGTGGGACTCGTTAATAAAATTTTTTTGTGATGTAACTAGTGACAGTTATAAGCAGAATTGTAAGAAATCAAATTTTGTAAAAGTGAAAGAACAGTTGGAAAATCCCCTTACAAAACTTTATTGTTTTTAAGCAGCCTACTGCCGGAGTTTACCTCTGTAAATGTAGTTCTTCAGCAAGAGGCCCCAGTAATATACTTGCTACGGAGAAAACTTAACACTCTTTTAAGTGATTTGATGGTTAGATTATTCTTAAGCCTAGTGCTGTTACTAGTGAGACAAGTTTTTTAAATGTCAATTTTGCTAAGATCAAAAATCAAAAAGACGATAATGACTTAGTTATTGGGCATAAATCTAGGTCTTACATAAGTGAAAAGTGTTTTAGTGTTAAAGATTTAGAAATTTTTTTTCAGATGTCAGACAATTTTATGTAAAGGGTTGTGAGTACATAAAAAACAAATTCCCCCTAGATAGTGAGTACCTGAAACATGCTGAGATAGCTGATATCTCACTGCGAAAAAGCATGACTTTTAATTCAATTAAATTTCTATTATATTAGTTTCCTAACTTGCTTTCTGAGGAAGAAGCAGAACATTTAGAGTTATAGTTCTCAAAATATCAGTTTGCATCCTTTGATGATGACACATGAAAAGATAGAGTAGATATAACCTGGTACAATATTTCACAACTTCAGGATGCTTCAGGACTTCAAATGTTTTCAACGTTATCAAAATTAATACTTGCTGTATTATTAGTGCTACACTCTAATGCTCCAACAGAGAGAATCTTCAGTATCATAAGGAAAAACCAAACGGAATTTAGACCTTCTCTTGGTATTGAAACATTGAACGCCCTTCTAGTTCAACAAAATAAGAAACTCTAGTATTGAAATGCCATGCTACAAGAATAAGTTTTCCAAAGAAACTCTTCAAAAAGCTAAGCAAGCAACAAGACTTACTTTAGCAACACCTGGACCTTCTAATAAATAACAATTGTCTACCCCTCCACAAACTGATAAACAGTGATAAGATTTTTCCCAATACCCAAGTGATTTTCCTTTATGTGTTCCCCAAAGACTACAATCTTATAAAAACTATATAAGTCCCCATTCCCAAGTGATTTCCCCCTATGTACTACATAAACCCCAGATATTTAATATCTTACCCTTATTTAAACTCTTATGCACCCAAAACAAATAGTGACAGTGTTCGTTATGTATAAAAACCTATGTATGTGTTCCCCAATCAAAGACTACAATCTTATAAAAACTATATAAGTCCCCATTCCCAATACCCAAGTGATTTTCCTTTATGTACTATATAAACCCCAAATATTTAATATGTACCCAAAACAAACAGTGACAGAGTTGTGTATAAAAAAACCTATATATGTGTGTGTTCTCCAATCAAAGACTACAATCTTATAAAAACTATATAAGTCCCCAATTCCCATAAACTACAAACTGTCTAAGAATGGATAATGTTAAATTTCAAAACCATGCAGCCTACTGTGCCCATTGTAGTTTATGAACATTCTACAATACAGACTGAAGACAACTAATTCGAGGTAATTTATTAAGTTATATTAAACAGTCCAAGGCAACACATTATATTCTATAAAAATTTGATTTTTTGTTATGTTTTGATTTATGAAGTATTACACATCTTTTAAATATTTACAAATCAAATGTTTATAATTTATATACAAATAGCCAAATAGCTATCCTAAATAAGCAACATTAACACAAAAAAAAAAGCCCAAAAGGTATAAATAACCTTAAAACTATATATATTACCTCATTTGTTTATGTTTGATTATAATGATCCACATTACTTTATAGTATGAGCCACTTTATTACCT
The DNA here is from genome assembly GCA_018207615.1 of Philaenus spumarius. NCBI lineage: Eukaryota > Metazoa > Arthropoda > Insecta > Hemiptera > Aphrophoridae > Philaenus > Philaenus spumarius. Next base: position 211,005 of record JAGFPH010000613.1, on the reverse strand, counting down.
CGATTATGTTTTCGCGTATTTCATTACTGATGGCTTAAATGAAAAGTTGGCAGCTCTGTGTATTATACATCTCTTGTTTTAAAGCTAAACATCTTTACTTCGTGAAGATAGGAGTAACAATGTAACAACAATATATGTTAATGACTTGTCATCCAAACAAAAGTGTTGATAACACAGTTTGCACATGACATAACATTTGTATTATAATAAAATATATTTATTTAACAATCGTTTTGTGAGATGCCTCACGTTGTGAAAGCCAAATTATGATAAAAGTATGATTTCCTTTTAAATTGAATTTATCAGATTTCAATTGTATATCTCAAAGCTGAAAGAGCACTACAAATATCTCACTGGTTCAACTTATAGGCTAGGCCTATTCCAACAATACAATAACTATAAGCTTTTAAGTTATAACAAAATCTGGTTTATTAAACTATATATTGAATCTCCTTTTACATTTAAATTATATATATAATCTTATTATTACATATCAAACATTGCAATTATTTTATAATTACTAAATATTTGGATCTCTTAATCTCGGGTCAAAAAGGTTTGTGGCTAATTAAGTATGCAATCTGTAGCAAAAAGAATCATATAATTACTGTAATAAATATTTAAAATTGCTAACTATTAAAGTATAAATTTTCAAATAAATGTTCAATTACTAGTTATGGTTCCTAATTTCTTATAATTTAACAATTTGGTAAGTCTATATTGAACACTGAAGTTTTGGTAATTGTTCTTTAAATGTACTTTAATAAATATGGCCGATACTACCTTCTCAGGAGCTCAATTGAAGCATTAATACTTCCTTAGTTTATTTAGAATAGCTGATATTATTTTAGCTCTTGAAATTCGTGATAAAATTATTTCTGCTTTCTTCTTAAATGGATTTAATGATTTATATTGTCTTTATTTTAATGTAAGGTTGAATCAATTTTAGAGCCTTTTAACAAAAACGTCTGTATCATGCAATGGTTAACTAGAAAGTAATAAAAGGGCTTAGTTCTTCTTCAAATGAACCCGCGACACTGTGCACTGCCTTACTGAATAGCTTTGCTATACGTTTTCCACTATTAGTCTTATTTAAATCAATGTTCTTTTAATAAAATCAATAAAGTAAACTTTTATAAGTTTTGCCACTTGTGTAATCGTTTTTTAACGATGTTTATAATTATTTAAGTCTTTTATGCCTTTAAAATGTCCAAAATATTCATTTTTTAGAAAATATAAAAGTACGTTTACGGGCGATGATGTACGCGTTGGAACAGCTGTTTTTAATTCCGATTTAACTTTAATCGATTGTCTTTGCAGTCTGAGTAGGTTATACCACTGCTTTCACTTTCGATTTGCTTTGTTTACACATTTATAATATTTCAACACTGTTTTAACACTTGTTTTTCAAATAAATTACAATGTTTCTTAACCCTAGATCTGCCAAACGTCGATAATCGACGATTAAAACCCGGAGCCGTTTTGCCGATCGTCGAAAATCGACGATTTAAAACAACTGTTCTTTGTATGAATTAATCTTTCTCCAAATATGTCATATGATATATGGATGGAAAGAGCAGATTCTAAGCTTTCTTTTTTCATTGGACATGGTATAAAAAGTCAGCTGGTGCGTATGTATGGACAGAAATAAAACGACTCACAGTCGAGTCGTCACAGATCAGTTGTTTACATACCGTTGTTATGGTGAAAGTGATTGATGTTGTTTGTGCGCGTAAATCTATTCAGTTTATTTGAGTGAAATTTTTTTAAATTATTTAGTTGTTTATTTATTATTTAGTTGTAAATATTATTGTGAGTGATGGATCGTACCACATATATCAGCTATTTTTTTGTAATAATTTTTATTTACATTAGGCTAGTAATTTTTTGCCCGTTTCTATGGTTTTTGTCGTGTTCTTCTTTTTATTGTTCTAATTTATTTATTTATAAAAAAAATGCTGTAAACTATATATTTTCTTTTTCTGCATAAAATAATGAATAAAATGGCTATCTCAGAATATGTGTAACAACCTCTAGCTTCCATGTAGATATAGTGGTTACGTCAATCTTTATTTTTTACAAAACAAAATTTGAAACTATTCAGGCTATAATTTTTTTCCAGATATTTTGATCTAAATGTTATGATATCTACCAAATAGTACACATTATGAGGAAAAAAATGATATATAATAATACATTTTTTGTCCAATATAAATATTTTTTACGATTTTTTAACTAAAAGCTTGCAAAAGTGTAAAAACGTGCCCGGTACTACAGAAACAACGTATTGGCAGTTCTAGGGTTAATCTTAATTATACTAAATCTAGTAATACATACGCATAATTATACACGCTAATAGATTTGAACAATGAAATATGATTGCATACTTTTCAATTTAGCCTAGGCTTGTCGATTTATTTTTATAAAAGAAAAAAAAAAGGTAAGTTACTTTCTATTTAGCCTTATTTATTGATATTATATAGTTATTTACTGTGTTTAATTATTACAAATAATGAAGTTAAATTACTTTCATTAGGTAGGCTAATTCTTGCTTCAAGTAGGTACAATTTTGAGGTTATATTTTCCCAACTGGGTTAAAATGTTATAGTATTTTAAGCACATTACATTAAAAATTTGGAAATAAAGTAATTTGTGCAATCTAATATCACAAGCCAGTACTTTGCTGAAAATAATTTATTAATTACTTCTATGAAAACCGATCTGGTGCAGTTCAGACTAAAAAACCTAAATAATATTTTTGGACCATTCTTATGTTGGAGGGACACAAAAAGCAAGGTTACTGGGCACGTATTCAGTAAATTAAACCTAGGATAACCATACTGTATTGACAGCATTTGCCAAAAGTTATGTTCAAGAATTTTGGTGTTAAGAGATCTGAAATCATTTGGTAGGCATAGTAGTAGCTTTATAGGCTGATTTACCCACATCTTATCTATGGAGCCTTACTTTGGGGAGACTCGTCCCTTCAAAATGTGCAAAGGCTTACAAGGCATTATAATGCAAAAAAAAAGTTGTGAGGCTTGTAGGAAGTCTACAAAAGCTGGAATTTAGCAAAGGCTCTTTCAAGGACTTGGAGATACTCACGCTCCTTAGTATGTATATCTTTACAATGTTTTACTTAAAATTTAAATGTATTCCACTATTAAGTAAAAATATTCATAACTGCAATACCAGCCAGGAAGGTGATTTACGGATTAGGCAATATAGACTTGAAAAGTTTAAAAAAAACTGCTGTCTCAAGCGAGAGTTACGCTTAATAATAAACTCCAACTAAAAATTAAAATTGTTCAAGACCAGAAGAACTTTAACCTGCAACTGAAGGTTACAAAAATGTAATAATATCTTCTTTATTTAATAATAGCCCCACGTTGGGAAAAAGTTCAAAAATAAAAAAAAATAAATTTTAAATCAAAATAAAAATGCTATATGTGGATTATCTAATAACCATTAATATCTCCTCAATACCTCCCTTACCTATTTACCTTAAAAACAAAAATCGTCGCTCATGTACTACTTAAAAACTGCTTATGCACCTCCTAGGCCTATTGCCTCACCACAATAATAATCATCGCCCACCTTAACTCTTCATAACATCTTTCTTCCAACTTCAACGTAGAACAATATTAATATTTCACCTTACTTCAATTCATCTTATTATTATAACCTTAAAACTCACCTTACTTAAATTCACCTTAAAAATCACCTTCACTTGACTCCCATAATCTCAATAATAAAAAAAAAAAAATAATAATCATGATAATTTGCGATAATCCACATATAACCTCACTTATGCTCTGTTTGCATATATTTGCTTATAATTACTGATCACTGAAAGATACTTGTTAATTAACTCTATTTTCTTAGGGGTGGGAACTTGGCTAATTAAAGTAGTGGCAAAATGGACACACGTGGCTATATAAAGAAATTCAAGGCATTGCGGCAAGACAACAATTATTTACTCAAACATGATAAAAAATTGATATTTACAACAATTAAGAAACATAAACATAGTGGTACATGTATACAAACAACTCAAGAAATTATCTACAATTATAGAAAGTTTTGTGAACCATATCTTAAGTGATGACGCAATAAAAGTTAAAAGAAGTTAGCTTAAAAAAAAATAAAAAATTCTACATTTGCAGACTAAAGAAATGTCTTATGGCCATTATTACTTACAGTTTCACTTATAATGTTCGTCGCACTGTCCGTTACCTAGGATTTTTTCGTCGATTACACAATTCTCCTCTGAAGCCTACCTTACACAATCCCGCCAAAGCACATGGAAAAAGTTATATGTTGAAAAATACTTAATCCATTTGATCAACTCGATTTCTGATAACTACAACAACTCAAAGACACATTTGCTTTATTTTTTGACAAAACTCGTCACCCTGTTATAAGAAAAACTACATTTTCTTGCACTTTTATTCGCCGACTTTGTGCAACTCGCACCAGCTATATCGCCATCTTGATGGAAGAGTGTGTTTCTTATTACGTTCCAATTCGTCCCAAAGAAGAACCAGTACGATCCACAACGTTCTGTATCCTGTGACATCTGTGCTCTTTCACATTGCATCCATGATCACTGATTACGTCATCATATCAAGATCTCGATTCATATTAATTGTGTGATGTATTGTTGTTATATTCCTTTTTTTATTTATCTATTTATCGAACTGTTTATAGTCTTAAACACCGCTTCATTGTTCGCTTATAACGCACCACTCGTTGAAATAAAGTTTTTATACAATTCTCACATTTTACATACGATCATATATTAATATATTTTTTAAGTCTGCTTTTGTATTTCCTATTTTTACAGTCTGCTTTTACGTTTTATATTTGTTTACTTAAGAAAAATGATTCTACTGTAATTATTTTGTGTCATTAAGAAATGTAATTATATAAAAAAAATTAAATGATCAGTATTATTTATGTATTGCGTCATTTATTCATTTAGACCAAATCTCTGTTCCTTTAGTCACTATAGGAAACAGCTGATTCATTTCTTATTTTATTATTTTCTCTGTGACATGGACGCAAGTGTCACAAACCCTCCAAGTGCTCCCATCGCACTGTGCGATCTGTTCAGACCACTTTAAAGAAATAGCGTGCACAGTGTGACGATCTAAGCTAATAGTTACCCGATAAACTTGAACTTCACATAGAATAAAAGTAAACTGAATTCTCTATCTAGTAGGCAGTGTGAGTTTGTCTTCGTTGGAAGAAAAAAAGTAGCAGACGACAATATTATCAGCTGCTGTAAGCTGTGGTTTGATTACATTTGTGTACACAATTGTTTGATCTGTTCAAGCTTATTGTAGTTATTGTGAATGTTAGTTTATTGTGTATTGTTATTGTTAGCATTTATTATTATTATTATGAGTGAACTTGTTTATTTGTGAAATGGTGTACAAATATTTGTTCATGTACTGTGTTATATATTTTTCTTAAAAATAAACATGTGTGTTATTTTTTAATTTTTCAGGAAATGTTTTAGTTTTACATGTTTTTTTTATAAGTTTCTTATTCAGAACTAAAATTAGAACAATTTGTATATTTTGGAATTTAAATTACTATATTTTCAAGACCATCTAAAACTTTAAAAAAATATTTTTTTTACTTCCCCACTCCAAGGACGACACATTTTAACTCCAAGTGGGTAAGTTTTTTATTTGATGTTATAGAACATGGTGTTATAAAACAATTAGATATAAAATACAAACTATTTAAATAAAATCTTTTTCCTAAAAAATAATTGTTACACTAACCATGCAAGATGTTAAAATATGGCCCAGCATTTTAGGGTGATTTAATTAGCACTAGGAGGGTTAAGAACAACTTTTGGTGTCAAACTTATACCTCAGCCACAGGTGATAAATCAGATTGTTTGTTTGTGATTTGGACGTGGGTCGGGATGCTTCTTGGGGCAATTAATTATTTAATTTTATTATTATTGGTTTTCCAGGGATTAAATTTGATTCTACTTATATAATGACTACTTCAACTGAATGTATTGGCAGTGTGTTGTTGTAATTTGTCTAATGTAATTGTACACCTGCTTTACAATGTATAATTATTGATTGTACTCGGCAGAAGAAATAAATAAATAAAGGATATAGACTGCAATAACATATACAAAAAGTTTAAGTCAATTTCAGGATTGAAACCAACAACAACCTGAATAGTGATATTGAAACACTTCCACCTAACCAACCTAACATTGCTGCCAAATAATAATTATACCAGAGGTATTTAAAAAATGAAATGAAAGTTTAATAGGCCACGTGTGTATACGGTTTAACCTTTTCACTGCTATAAGATAGCATGGCCTGCCCTACCCAAGTGCTGGGTAATTTTGTCTATTTTACTGATTATGTCTCTAGACTAAACTATATTCCAAGACTATACATCAACGATTTAACATATTTTTACTCACAAAAATAAATTTGTATAGTATTTTAGAGGGTAACCAACAAGTTTTCACATAAAACCATTATTAATTATTATTTAAAACCTTTCTGTAGGCAAACTCTCCACAATCTGTAAAAAAGGCAGGCCCGTCATTCTATTGGGTAACCAAATCATCGTCAGATCCATCAGATGAATAAGTGTTATTATATAATTGAGACTCTTAAAGGTCATCAACTAACTCACCCATCTTCTTCCCAAAGAAAATCATGATCAACCATATTCTAACCTTCAAGTACAGTATAGCTAAAAGGTAATGCACCGATAAATAAAAATGTAAGTCGAAACGAATCAAACTATGCTGATAATTACACATGAATACGTATTTAAACTAACAATTTATAACTTAATACTCTTCACTACATAAAATAACACACAGTAAAATGTTTAAGACTACAAACAAAAACCGCCCAAAAAAGTGTAACACTAACGTCCATGTCACAGAGAAAATAATAAAATAAGAAATAAATCAGCTGTTTCCTATAATGACTAAAGATACAGAGGTTTGGTCGAAATGAATAAATGACGCAATACTTAAATAATATTAACCATTATAATTTTTATATATACATTTCTAAATGACACAAAGTAGTTACAGTAGAATCATTTTTTTTTATATAAACAAATAATA
>JAGFPH010000613.1:183461-203869 GCA_018207615.1 Philaenus spumarius | reverse complement strand
TTTAACACAGTGTGATTTATAATTTATTTTTATTATTTTTTGTAACGCATAACGTTACAAAAGCCTAAATATCACTCACAATATATTTGCTGAAGATCAATAGCAATGTAAACTACAGGCATCGAGTGTACTCGATCGCACCATTGAAAAAGTTTTTATTATTATTAGCTATAAATAATTCTATATCTTCTCTCCCTACCAATGTAACTTCTCTTGGTGGCACAACAGTATTCATCAGGAAAGTTTAAAGAAAATAATAACGAATAATAACTCACCATCTCTGAAACAACCTAATCTGTACATGGTGGGCATCTTGATAACAAAAGCAAAAATATCATCGATGAAAGTGTTCAAACATTTGTACGACATCATTCGCCAAGGTAAATGTGCGACAGATTTAAGCTTGTAGTTGATGAAGAGTTGTGGCGTCATCATGATGAAACCTGCAACAAATAAACAATTGATTTTGAGGTCATGTTACAACAAAATATTTTTGATTTCATAAAATTAAACAATAATATGCCTTGGCTTGGTTATGATAAAAATGAGCCTAGATGTGTTACATAAATTAAAACAAAACATGAACAGTGTGTCAGCTGCGATGTTTCGTACCTTTTCTGCAGTGTTAGCCTCTCTCTGTGCAACTTTTTTACAGCTTACTTACTTATAGATTGAATGCTAATTCATTTGAACTTTGTGGTTTTCAGCCAGATGACCAGTGATGTACTCAGGATCAGGGTATCTCTGAGCGTGTCACTGATTCCGTGGGTAGGCTGACGACAATCCAGAAGGCAAAGGTGAAGTACCGTCAGAATTTTTAGCACGATTGGCGAATTAGGAAGACTTCAAGGGGACTCACGCTAACATTCGCCTTAATTTTTTTAATTGGATTTGTAATATAATTATGACCAGCTAAGTTAACTGTGCATGGCTATCGAATTTGTAATTAGTTCCGTATCGAAACTATAATAGGGTTATGGGTGAATATCGCGGTTGGGTGAAGCTAAGATAGTAGATCATGTATTTAATCAATATTTTGTATAAAAGAGCCTTAAGCTTTTGACTACTGGCTAAATTGTTAAGATTTGGATCAAGTATAGGGCAAACAAGATATACGCTTTAGTTAAGGGATTAAATGACGTATAAGCTCCGCTCTGGCCATCATACCAACCCTTAATTTTAAATGGTATTTGGAAGTGGTTGCTTCCAATGCAGCACTTGAACCTGTTCGCGTTGCTAAAAAAGTAATTAGTTTAATTGATTTTTAAACAAACTGCAGCAATTCCTTTAACTATTATGTGTAGCACTAAGAACATCCTTTTATTAGATCCGGTGACTTCTCAATGTAAAATCACAATGAATACTTCATGTACGAGGAGCCATGTTTTGGGCAGTGGAAATATTTATTTTGAAAGGCTAAGGGCTGGAAATAGAGTGGCAATATCTCGTCCAAATAGTAAAGCATTTGGGAGTTTTTTTACATTGTGCCCCAAACCTGTTCAACCAATTGCCAGTGCATATTGTGTGCTGGTTTAGTGAATGCATTTTTGGAAAAAAACAAAGGGAAGACTTTTTATAATAGATAATATTGAAGAATATTTATATAAATAAAGATGGCATGTTTGTTTGTTTTTCTTTTTGATTGATTAGTGTGTCTTAACCCATTGTTAAACTTCTTGCGTCATGTATGGATTGTGTTGTTTACATGTATAATATGATATAACTCAGTATAATTTAATGATTTATATTTTAATACACTTAGTTTTATTGTTATTGCTTGATTTATTATATTATTTAATATTTGTTTTTTACTTGCATTGTTGGGTTTGGATTATTTATTTATTTTTAGTCTTTTACAAACGTATTAAGTATGCATGTATTAAAATTAGGGATGGGTCGATTCTCGATACCACCGATACTTTAGCTTTGGTATCGGTATCGATAGCCGAAACTCGATACCGATTACCGATACCAAGAGATACTCAGTTGTCAGAACTGCCCGTTCTCGTATAGACTCCGTGAATGTAATCTCCGGTATTTGCAATCACATTCTCTATATTTTAACTCAATTCAGCATTTAACAATAAATATCAGTAGGGAAAATGTAAAACATTATTAATTTTATGTAAGTAGACATTTTCCCCAGTAAAATGCTTTAGGCAATTGTTTCCTTTCTTAAGTAAACGCTTCTTGTTTTATTTTTTTATTCATGCGTAGGCTGTTATTTGTACACAAGAAGTCTAGAGTAGGCTCAAGGTCAAACACTTATGGATTCGTTTGTTATCGTGTCTATAGAATTAGGGTGTCTACTGTGAAGAAAAATAACACATTTTATAGATCGGTAACAAAAGTATTTAAACTTTAAAGTAATAATTTTATTTATTTGAAATCGGGTAAAACTTGTTGGGACTTATGTTACCCGCGATTTATGATTTTTATGGGAGTCCCGACGGAATTCCTTTGTTTTATTTTTTATTTAGAGATGGTTCGGTACTATTTTTTTTCGGTTCCCGGTTCTAGAGTCAAATCGGTTCTATTTATTATTCAAGGAATTTAACAAGAATTTAAGAGTAAAGTATAAGATTTAATTTGAATACTGAAATGATTAAGTATGTTATGTACAGATAATTAAATACAAGTATTCAGCTAAGTTAAATTACAGACAAAAGTCCATCACTTTCAACGTCTATTATAAAATATTGCCACACTTTCGATGCCATTGCTGAAAAGACTAGCCTACTCCGGTTAAGTTTCCACATATCCTCAACTAACTAAACTTAATAAAATTAATATGTTAATTCAGTATAGTGTCGATTATCCAAAAGTGGAAATGTACTGTAAATAAATAAGTACATTACAGTACTGCACGTCGTGCACGTAATTCCGAATTTAAAGGTTTTTACTCGCATAATCAGCCGAGTTGTAGAGTTCAGGGAGTTTGTGCGCTTAACGGAACAGCGGCCGCTGTTGAGTCAGCCGAGCACTGGGCCGCCCTTCGTAAGTGAGTAGGCCTACACAATTTAACTACCCGAACAAATCTACTATTAACCCACGTACGGCCACGGTTAAAGCTAAAATTGGCCAGCCCGTTTTTAGCGTTTTGCAAGCATATTTTTAAAAATTCGCCAAAAATAGTAAATGAACCCCAATCCAAATGTGTTCAATAGCTTTTTTGTAGAAGAAACTTCAAAGAATTCAAATATGCCACTAAAAATTAGTTTATTTTGAAATTGTAAAAGTTATTAGCTCAAGAAACAAAAAATGTTCAGTAACGAAAGGAAAAAGTTCAACTTTAGACCTACATAAAAAATAGTAAACATGGAGTAAATAGTAAACAGTAAGCGTAAAAAAGTTTCGTAATTTAGTTCTAAATAGAACTGTATAAAAACATTTATCAATTTCAAATTTTTTATTTTGAAAAAAACAGTTTTTATGTTTCAAGTACACAACTGGTACCTACCTAGGCCTAGATTGTAACGTCATTTACTAATATATGCTTTGACCAAAAATGAAATATTATTATAAGAAAGTGTAGAGGATAAATCAAAGAAAAGAACGGTGTACTTGTCTTTCCTTAGTTCACAAAAGTGTTTGAGTTACATTTATCTGAATAACAAAAAGACATCAGTCGAATAATAACTCCCGAGTCAACACGTGCATGTGGGTCGCGTCATTTGAATAGCGTGGGAACAAACGCCCTAGGCGATCTCACCACAACGTCACTTTCCACTGCTGTCTAGACAATCACAAAACCGGTTATATCTGGATTACTTGGCACCGTTCGAAACTACAGACTTTCCTCTACAAAATGGTGTCAATAAATCTGTCAAAAGATAAGGCGTAGCCTTTACAATATCTGTTGACAAAATGGCCTGTTTATTGGTTGAGAGACTGTCCAATCGCAAGGGTTTACAGTATCTCTTCACTGAAACAGTAATTGTACTGTGACATCTGATTGGAAGACACCAACAGAAAGATGAAATCATGACGAATCCCATGGTATCGTTATAAATGCCAAAGGAATATTAGTGTAGGCGGAGAAATACGTTTAAACAGTGGGAATTAACAGTACAATTGTATGCAGATTCGCACGCGGAAATAGCTGTAGCCCGATATGCATATTTTAAAACGATGATTACGTATGTAAATATACGTTTTACGAAAAAGTTGTAAATACAAAAATTGAAGTTTAATTCATTTCCTTTCCAATGGTGCCAGTTTTATTACGATTGGATAATTTTAAGTGGGTTAAATTATCGTTTATGCAAATATATGCAAATTTTTCGCCACTGTCTAGATTGTTGCGTTTGCGCCGTGAAACATGGTGTCGTGGTGTCGTATGGCCGTTAGTGGGTTAACTAATGCGGTAACTAAAACAAAAATATTTAAATTTAATTTAAAAAAATGAATAAAACACTGCACTGAATACTGTAAGTATTTACACACAGCGTTATTAACTTGATATTACAGTACTTTGTTCTAACAAGTTGTTCAGACTTCAGCGGGACTAAACTGACGCCGTCAAATCAAATTTTCGATGATTGAAGTTCCAATTATTTCTGAACTTATCCGAATTGAACGTTCAGAAACAAAACATATGATATTCCGAGTAACGCAATCCTAGTCAGTCGTAAAAAATATTATTCCGAATAATTAAAAACTTGTTTTATTTTAAATTGCAACGCATTCTGCTATTTCGTTTCTGAAACTCTCACGTGTTTTTCATTGGACTAGGTTAATTGTATTTTCTTATGCGGACATTCCATTGTTTTCGGGAGTAGGTTTTTTCGCGGACATACGCTGTTGTATATTAAATTGTGTTTGAATGCCGCGTTTTATAAAATTAGCGCTAATAATATTCGGACGTCGTATTCTTTTGCGGACATTCGTCATTTTATTTTTAATAACATTTCACTAATGGTAGTTCATAAAATTGGTACTAATTATATTCGGGCATCGATTTTTTGCAGGCATTTACTGTGGTACTTAAATTATTTTTAACGCCGGCGTTTTTTAAAATTAGCGCTAATAATATTCGGATTTTTATTCGCTGTTTTTTTTTTTTTTTTTTTTATGTATTGGTATCGGGAATTGAGAATCGATTTTTCAAAGTATCGGTAATTAAAATGCAATTCATAGATGCCAAATGCTTCTCGAAAAGATTGATGTATTTCCTAAAAGCTTTGACGTGTGAGTTTACGTCAAAAACTGCGGAAGTTTCACCTTGCAGTTTCAAGTTTAAACCGTTGATATGCGTGGTTAGATCCTCAATAAAAGTCAATTTCTACAGAAACAAACAATGCTTTCACAGAAAGTTCAGATACAGAACAATGCTTTTAGAGTTATAAAGATGTCTACCATTTTGCGAAGTTCAAAAAACCTCTGCAACACCTTGCCTCTGCTCAACCAGCGAACTTCACAATGCTAGGGAACATCTGGACATACTGTTCACTTCAACTAGAACATTTTTGAATTGGAGGTGTCTGAGGGCACTTGGCCGAATCAAGTTTGATGTTTTTATAACCTCATTCATCACTTCTACTACTTCAATATGTTTGCCACACAACACCTGTTGGTGAATGATGCAATGGAAGATTTTTGGCTTGACACCTGTTTCTACGGAGTTACAAATATTTCACCCTACTCCATATTTCGTGCTGCACATGTTTTTTCCACCTTCTGTAGTTACACCTTTCAAACATTCAAAATCATGTCCAAGATTACAGATAATTTCTTTCACCTTGGCAAAAATTTTGTCTCCAGTCACTCGTCCCTCCAAGGAATGAACATGCACTAACTGTTCTGTGATTTTGAATTCACTATTCACGCCTCGAACAAACAAAAGAACTTGAGCCAAGTCTGACACATCAGTTGATTCATCAAGGGCAATTGAGAACCACTAGAAATCCTTGCAAATGTCTTTCATTTGATGTGCAAAGTTATTTCGAATATCTTCCGTTTGTCGTGCCACCATGTTCACTGACAAACTAATGGCACTAAATATTGAAAGTTTATCAGATCAGATTTCTTCCACGGTGTCAAGATACCCTTCTTTATCAATTGACCATCAGTAAAAGGTTTGACAGCTTTAGCTAAAATGTGGCTGACTTTAAAGCTGGCTTTTACAGCAGACTCGTTTCGTTGTGTTAGCTTGGTAAAAAATGAGTTTCTCAAAGAAGATATTTTGTCCTCTCGAAGTTTACCTGTCAAATTTAAAAACTTACTTTTATGCTTTGTATCAAAATGTCTGCGGACATTAAACTCTTTCAAAACTGTAACAGTCTCAATAAAAATAAGGCACAACGCTTTGTTATTGTTTTCAATCATAAAATAGTTATATGTCCACTGTTGATTAAATACACGGCACTCTAAATCAATTTTCCTTTTCATGCTTGTAGCCATTATTGAAAAAAAAAAGAAAGAAAAACAACTCTCTACTACCGGTCACTTGCACCTCACAACACTCTCAAATTAATTTGAACACTTCGAAAAATAGAAGCGCGACGTGTTATACGATCTTCACCCGCACTAGTTCTGGTGACACTGAACTAAGAGGCGATGACTCATGAACAAGTGCGCCGACCTTGAATAAGGTGGTGGATGTCTGACCCGCTGTACAGTCAGGGTAGGTGTACCACAGCAGTGACTGTACCTGTCCACCACTGCCTGTCAACTGCTGATTTGGATTTGAAGCTAGGTAACAGGGGTTAGAAAACAGAAAGGGCAAAAAGTAGACGAGTATTTCACCAGTAGCTGATGTTGAAATTTTCTAAACTAGGAATACATTTTCAAATTGCCACATATTTTATAACCCAAAAATTTTCCCGCAGGCCGTAGGTAGGACACCAATGCTCTAGAATTTTTTTTAATGTTGATCACTCTATAGAAGATGTTTTGTTGATTTTAAATGTAAGTCTAGCAGTGTAACTTTTAATTTTTATTTGTTTTCTAAATTCTTAATCTTACAGGCAAAGAATTCACACATATAAATTTAACTTGGTCTACTTATATTATTTGACGTGTGATCAAGTTATTATTCATATTGACAGTATTTCGAATGTTATTATTTCAAAAAAAATTAATTCCTTTTTTATTCAGTTACTTTGCGGGCCCTGTCCCATGGCAACATCAAGCACATCCTAGATAAAATTCCCCGTGGATTACCCAGACACTCACCAAAAGTAAGTAAGAAACCGTAGATCATATTAAGTACCCATGAGTACCAGCCTTTGTGCTCTAGATACAATAGCGAGTAGACAGCATAACCGACTAGAAGTGGAAACAATACCATGGAGAGATAACGGAAAGCCAACTGGTCGTATTGCTTTGTGCTGGACTCTGCATAGGAACCTTTATCTTCAAACTTAACCCTTGGGAGGACTCCAAGTATTTTATTTTCTTTATCCACTTTCACGTTTACAACCTGTAGGCAGAATAATATCACAAATAAAAACAAATTAATGAGTGTAACATCACAGATGGATTAGTATTTAGTTTACAGTATACTCTCAACTAAGTTACTTCATTCCGGACTAACAATAATATCCAAAAATTACTGTCCCAAAAAACAGACAAAGATCCCAAATGTAAAACTGGGATATATAAACTAGTTTGTGATGATTGTAATTCATTTTACACAGGCCAAACAGGTAGAGCGTTCCACCAGAAATTTATAGAACACTTACCAAAAAGGAGCATAGATGGAAATAAATCTAATTATGCACGCCATCTGATAGACACTAACCACAGCTACATGAGTTTTGAAACTAATTTGATACCAATACATATATGCAAAAAAGGCAAAATTATGGGTGCTATTGAGGAATATGAAATTTACAAAGCTTTTAAAAACAACGACAACCTAGTTATGAATGACCAGCTTCATTTTTCCTCAAATATACTGTATGACACGGCTATCAGTATGCAAGATAAGAAGGGTCCAAGTCACCGTCAACGTAGACCTATAATTACATAACCGTGAAGCGGCAGTTGTCCTTAGACCACCGTACGGGATGCATCCCACGCTAAAAATTTAATGTGTTTTCAGTGTTTGTGCTTTATGTGTTTGTTTATATGTTTGACGACCTCGTAAGAGTGACTACATATCTGAAGATGGAGTGAATCTCCGAAACGCGTAATATATGAAAAGAAAGAAGTCACATGACGGAAAATACAAAAGTAAGTAAAGTTTATTTATGCTCCTTATAGTTAAAAACTAATGCTCACATCTCCCTATATACAAGAGGCTTTGTCCTGACTGACAGAATCAATGTAGAGCAAAAACTAATGAAGATAAAAATACAAAACTTTGAAGGTAGCCTATATTTTTATGGGGTCATAGACAGTCACTAAGAAAGGATTTAGCAAAATTTGATTTTTACATGCAAAAATGGTGAAAATTCAGAGGTTCATTCCCAGATCTATAATGATAAACCTGCCGATTCGCATAAATACCTTAAGAGCATAATTATCGTATAAATTAGGGATTGCTGCGTTTGAAAGGTTAATCAAATGTTTTATACAATTGTACAAAAAAAAAACATTTTTAAAGTATCTTTAGCTTTCATGAACATTAAAAATTATAGCTCCCTAATTCTTTAATTTGAAAAAAAAAGCGGCCCTAGGTACAGTTTTCTCCCATCTGTTCAGCTATCTGCGACCTGTACAGGCCTGATTATAATTTTGTTAAACCTATTCCGGCTACAGTATCATAGTTAGTTTGTGTCGGGACTTACCTTATTAATTTTCCACACTTCAATGCCTAAACCTACAAAACAGCTGATCCTTATTAGAGTATTAGCATCGTTGTCGAAAACGTAGAGAAGTACAATCAGCGACTGGAATACATTGAAGAATACTAGTCGGACAGACAAGCCTTCCAGCGACTTGCGGTTGTTCCAGAACTGGATGTCTGTAACAAACGGAATGATAATGTATAAAATAACAATATTTCAATTCTACACTCTCTGTTTTAGGTGAACTCAAGTTATTCGACTCCTTACAGAAAAAAAGGAAAATATATTTTACAAAAGTGTTCCTCTTAACAAAATAATCGAAAAAGTACATACAAACATAAGCCCAGGAACACTTTATTTTTAAGTTATAGCTAGAGAAACATTTTGCCCTGATTTCAGCTCCAACTATAAAATTAACTCATACAAAAATTCTTGAAACATCAAAATACAAAAGAGAAGAATTTGGTATTTTTTATACATATTAGCATCTTTAGTGGTTGAAATTCAACCAATTGTGTAAGTAAAGTAAAGGGAAGGAGGGTGCATATAAAGCAAACAGTGGTCGCCTCACTTCCTAGCTGACAAGTATGACTATTTAGCTGGTCTCCTCCAGCTCGGGATGTTTTGCATACTTTTACTGCAGTACAAACATATTTTTAAAAAACTGCAAAGGTCAACATTTTATGTTAAAAATTAGCTTAGTAATATTTAGTACACTTTTAATTGTGTTTAATATTATGTGTTTATATCTTTTTAAACAGATGATTTCAGAGAAAATTAATCAATTAAACACTGACAATTTATTTTTTTGAAAAGTTGTATTTCAGGAAGACATTAAAATCCAGCAAATATTTCAATTCTACCCACAGCTATTATATGTCATGATTTTAATTTTTTCATCACTAAACTACATTAAGAACCTTACGGAGTGACTATTTCGAGGCCAGGTATCGCTTAATGAACAGATAAAAACAACTGAGTCTCTTTTATATACAGTTAACTTGGTTTTAACGGACTTGGCAATGCGTCAACTCGGATATAGCGTAATTTTTTTTAGGGCCGGTCAAATCGTTGTCTTTTACATTACTATAAACCCCTGCTTTAGCGTCAATAAATATTTTAACCACTCGGTTGTAACGTCTTCAAAATATCAATGTCAAACTTTGAATTCAGTTTTCTCAGAACTCGAAAAATATTAGAACTCCCCCTTTCCTTTGATTTCGGGCGGGGTTCCACTACAAGCAACACTGCTAACTCTTCCACCCCCTCCTAAGGAATAATTCATACGGTATGCGGTGACAGTTGTGAGCTGTATGTAACTAAACTCATTAACTGGTTGGGAAAACGCTTGGAGAATAAAAAAGCGCAGCGAAACTCAATCGTATAGTCTGGTGTGACATTTACGTAGTTGTGACAGACAGTTGTCCCGCCCCTCACCACAAGACACTTCAAAATTGTAGCGTGTTTTTTAATAAAATAAGTTAATGTTTTAATACGTACTGTAATTTTAGTGTTTGTAATACACACTACATATATTTACTTATTAAAACTTTGCACATTAACCAATGTTACCTAATTATAATTATAGGTGACATTATAATTAGCTCCTCAGCTCCAATTATCGGGACCCTACTGTACATTAAAAGAAAAATATAGTGTTTTTCTTTTTAATAATCGTCATGAATAATTTTGCCAATAATAGTAATACTGTATAGTTGTGTCGTTTCACTCAAGGTAACAAAAATACCATTTCCTGTTTGTTAATCTTTATAACGTCTCTCGGACGTAGCGTCAACATTTGTTCGGCCTCTTCATTGACGCTATAACCAACTTCAACTGCAATATGTTTTTTATTAAAATTTAGTGTTTCAATAATGAAAGTTCTCTGTAAAATCAACCTTGCTAAAAGAGTTAAATATATTTTTTTTAAATATCTCGATAAAAGTTAAAATAAAAATATACTCCGTGAATATCTTTAAACATACCGTTTTTGAAAGCAAGCAGTTCGAACACACTGTGAAGTACTGACACTATCACAGTCGCTGCAAGAAGGTAAGGCGAAGTCTCGAGCAAAGCCTCCTTGAGTGAGTCCT
Source organism: Philaenus spumarius (assembly GCA_018207615.1). Classification (NCBI taxonomy): domain Eukaryota; kingdom Metazoa; phylum Arthropoda; class Insecta; order Hemiptera; family Aphrophoridae; genus Philaenus; species Philaenus spumarius. The sequence continues at coordinate 193,041 of JAGFPH010000613.1, read as the reverse complement.
GATCCTCGTCATCACTTTCCTCTTGGAATATTCCCGATGTCCACTTGTTCTTCATCGTCTGTGTGGAGAATATTTGCCAACGGAACAACGAAAGAGGCTGGTACGTAAGTCTTAGATTGAGTGTCCTGGAATTCATTACAGAAATTTACAAACCTCTATACATCAATAACACAACATCTCTCCGTCTGAACTTTTATAGTCGATGGTTTGATTTTAATGCAGTTTCAAATAATATGTAGATTTCAAAAGGATCAGTGACACGATTTCGGTTTATGAGATATCTAGGTATACAAATATTGGTGATTCAGGAATGATTTAAGGAGCCTAGATGTATTGTATCTACGTTTTCACCTTTGACAAAATACATTTTGCATAGCAAGAGTCATTATGTTACAGGCCATTAAAATATTATATAGAAAATGGCTCATAATTTATACAGTTAAAAGGAAAAAATATATACAATACCGAAATGAACAACAAATCAAATAAATATATATAAAATACACAAATCTTATTATAAACCATATACATAACAAACTCATACTGCTATAATGTGGCATTCATAAACTCACCCACAGTCTAGAAAGCATTAAACTTCAAAAACAGATTTACTTTTTTTTTTAAACATTGACTTTCATTGTTTTTTAAAACTCTTAGAGAGTTTGTTATGAAATGGTCTCCAGTCTCAGACGGTAGCTTGTCGAAAGCTTTTAATGTGTGCTGCTTGCCACGGAAATCATATTTCTGACGCCTATTGTATGTATGTACATTAATTTTTCGAGACACAGAACTCTTATCGTTGTAATGTAAAAATGTAAATACAGAGAAAGGTTAAAATACCTGGATTTTTAAATGCATCTCTACAAGAATCGTAATGGCCTAAACGAGGCTTGTTACTGTTTGCTTTTGTAAACTGAAGAACCTTTGGGTCATTCGTTTTGTTGAACTATCCCACAGAGCAATTCCATAATTTAGGTGAGACGAGAATAGACCAAAGTATACTAATTTTAGAATGTGTTATGAACAGAACTTTGCCATTGAATTGAATAGAAAAACCACTGAACTAAGTTTCTGAGGTTGCTAGATGATCTGGAGTCGTAAGGACTGAGAATATTATTCTTTTGGTGATATTCAAGACTTAAATAACTACGACCAGATGTAGAAAAATTTGATATACTAAATAAACAAGAATGTAATGATGGCTTTATTAGGCCTTATGTAAAATTACTTTTAAATATAAAAATTCTGTTTTGGAAATTATTAGATAAGAAAATTTTGGGTTAAAAAAATGGAACAAAATAGTTTGTTTAAACCTGTAAGAGGTTAAAACTTTCAAATGACACATCCAAAATTTGAACGACTTACTTTGACGTCTCATTAATAGGCATGTATTCTCGCATCAGGTTCCAATACTCATTGAAGAAAATTACTGGCTTGTATTGGCTGCCATCGGGGGTGAACTCAATATCTGGGAAAACAAAGTACACATTACTGACCCTTTACACATGAAACATTAATCAAATTATTATTCTAAGCACTATATCGAGATAACACACACATTAGCAAATAGAGTCGAACTTGGATTTAACAGCCTCGGATGTCATTTTGTATCATCCTTTCCAATCGTTATCTATAACGTTATCACAAACAACTATTTTAGCCTAAATAACTAAATGCGAGGTCTTGTTGGGGAAGTGTTAGGTTGAGAGAAATGTGAGGGATAAACTACTCAATCGTATAGCCTGGCGAGACAGTTGTGATCAGGAAGTTGCCCCCCCCCCCCCCCCACAGTCCAGAGTTTGGAGCTTTGTATCGTAAGTCAACATACTGTAGTCTCTGTACGTGATTGTTATTGTTACTGCCTGCGCGCTACTGTATTTTCCAATGTGCAATGTGACCGTTTGTGTGTTTTGTTGATTTTGGTAGCTATGCATTTTACATTTTTTACTAAGATGTTAATCATGAAAAGTTGTGGTACAAAAAGACAAGTTCTGTCTATTGATAAAGACTTTACATACTACCATACCTAATGTTTAAAAAATTTTTAATTTGAGGTGACCGCAGCCATAATTAGCTCAAATTACAGGGACTCTACTGTACTGTAAAAGGGAATTGTTTTTTAACCTCCGAAGCAAAAAGAGGGGTGTTATAAGTTTAACGTGTGTATCTGTCTGTGGCATCGTAGCTCCGAAATGGGTGACCCGATTTTGATTTAGTTTTTTTTTTTTTTTGTTTGAAAGGTGACTTGATCGACTGTTCTTAGCTATGATTCAAGAAAATCTGTTCAGCCATTCGGCGCTTTTTTAAATTTAAAAAAAAAAAATACACATCATGATTAATGTTGTTAATAGTGTGAATACTATATAGTTTTGTGCCCTTTCTTTCAAGCTAACAAAAATATGGTTTCCTGTTATCTTTTATAACATCACTGGGGGCATAACATCAACATTAGTTCGATCCTTTTATTGACGCTATAACCAACTGTAGTAGGCATTTATACTGTTAGTGGTACTACTTCACTAATAAACACATTAAACAAATAAAAGAGCACTGTGGCGACAAAATCACACTGATTTAAATAAAAACCCGAACCACAAAACAAGGAACAAAAAGTATAACTAAACAACTAAATTTAATTTAAATTTAATACCTTACCCTTACGCACATTTCGATGACATGGTCATCATCTTCAGAGGGTTTTAACACTACTAAATACCCAGAGGATGATGACCATGTCATCGAAATGTACGTAAGGGTAAGGTATTAAACTTAACTTACAATTTAATTGTTTAGTTATAGTTTTTGTTCCTTGTTTTGTGGTTCGGGTTTTTATTTAAATCAGTGTAATAAACACATGTAGGATAAATATGTACGATTTGGTATGTTCTTTTTTTTTTGCAATCCAGACTGAATCTGGTCCCTAATCAGGATTATCGGAAATCTATTATTTTATGTAGGGAGATGATGTTAAAGAAAGAGGTGAAAAGCAGTTCATACTGAATTTTAGTTCGGGTAAAGACAGTAATCTAACGTGAATCTCGACATTGATGCTGTATGTAATAGAATTTCCTGTGGGATTTTTGTGTTAGAAAATCTAAATATGATTGCCCAAGAGTTACACATTTTATGTCCTATTAAAGTCTTACTTATCTATACTAGTATCCCCTGCGGTCGAAATTCGACCAATTGTGTTTGTAAAGTAAAGAAATTCAATTTATTTTTTTAGATAATTAATTGGAGTTTATTTGTATGCAAACCCTAAACTCTTACCTTGACGCTATAAGGCAAAAAGTGGAAAAGGGCAAAGAGGAAGCTATTTGTATATTTAAAATATTAATTTGTCCAATAAGTACATAACTCACATTATTAAAGATGTTCAGTGTTGCTCCAATAATCATCAATTATTAACTCTGATATTTCCATCAACAGCTGATTTTATACTTTGAAGCAATTATTTAAATTTCTAATTTGCAGGTTAGATTTATGTTTAGAAGAAAGCATATCATGCTGGTTCTTTTTAACCTTTGCTGTATGTAAACTCCTACTTACCATGAAATTAATAATTTAAATTACACCCTTAATATTATTTATGATCTTTGCTTAGGCTACACTTTGTTTCAAAATGAAATAATTATAAAATATGACTGCAGAGGTAACAAAAACGTTGGCGTGTGAAACATGCAGGGTAGTCTAGTAGTGTTTTTATATTTGATATATTTAACTATTTGAATGCATGTTTTTGTTGTTTTCCATACATGTAATGTCTGCAATTTGCTAACAGGAATGTACTTTCAATCTAACCTATAAGGTTTTGACAACAAGGGCATAGTTAGAAAAACTATGTATTAGTTACTTTAGAACATAGATAAAAAACAGTGAGTGGGGGTTCAAACTAAAAAGAACAGTGATTATTGACCATAGATTTAAAAATGGTATTCTATGATCATAGATACAAACCAAAGACATAAAACATTGATCTGACCGACATTGAGATTTGGCACTGAAAAAGAGAATACTGTCATCTTAGAAAAGAGATCATAGAACAGAACTTCCTCCAGAGATTTCCTGAAAACAATCTGAGTACAAGGAGTCATCTTCTTATCTGAGCAATGGCGTAGGATGATTGCATAAAGTAGGGCTCTGACCAAAGTATGGACAGAACCCATTATTATTAACTTTCGTCATATGTGGTTCAATCGTGAATTTGTATGTAATAGCATGGTCTAGCATAAATGTTAAATAAGAAATTTTTGATAATTCAAAATAGTTACTTGGATATCTAAAAGTAAAGATCTAAGACATCATACATCAGAGTGGGCATTAACGTTCACTTCGAAAACATTTTAAAAACAGTGGGGAAACTGTGCATAGTATATTTTATGTGTTTACTAGTTAATGAAATTATAAACCAGCTGGTATGTAAAATATTTGACTTTTCTTTATACTCTGCATTACACAATCATTTAAATGTCATTCTTGTATTCAATGTATATGTTTATCTTTAAATATCTATTTTAATGAATGTGTTCAAAGGTTCTTTTAGGGCCTTTTCATTTATCACTACACTGAGTACTCTTTGGCCTCAAAGACAACATCAAGGTAAGCTGTCAAGGTTACTGTGATAGTAAAGTTAAACTCATAATATATTTATTTTTATACTTTTATTATTTTTTTTATAACACAATGTTATAAACAGTTTGCACATATTTTTTTAAATAATATGGATTGTCTGTATGTATACTATTGTAATAACTTTATTGATTTATACCCTATTAAGTGCATATTATAATGATGACTTGTCTTATGCAATTTGTTTTGAGTACAAGACTGAATAAAAATTGAAAAATCAATTTTTAATTGGTATCAAAATTTTTGCAACCGATCAATATTGTTGCTGAGTGTGAAAAGCCGGAACCAGTATTGGAATACTAACTATGTTTTGGAATATGTAAAAACAACTTAAACTTAACCAAATTTCCGAAAAGTCTAGCCTAAAATAAGTATAAATTTTTACATGAAATTGATGGTGATTTCTAAATACTTAATACGTATATCAAAGCACTCACATTCATTGAGAGGAGGTGGGATCGTGCCTTGTAACCAGTTAGTCTGATCTGTTACCATGTTAATGGTCAGGTTAGGATGCCAATGTGATACAATCTCTGACTTTAATGTTTCTGCTTTCTGGAACCAAACAATCTTTAGTAAATTATGGTTTATAATTCAATTTTAGTTACATTTGTATTTTTGAACAAACAGGCCCATTGAGGCGTATAATGTTGATTAATTGAAGGACTTTTGATGCTCATGATCGGGTTTGGAGTTTGTGTCGAATGTCAATGCATGTTACTACGGTTACCTCTATTGCAACAGTTACTGCAGCGGCAACCATTGAGACTAAAACTAAAACCACAATGTGGTGCTTTTCAAATTGATCTTCTGTGACGCTCTTAACCCTTTCACTGCTATGCCTGTTTATTTACATTCTGCCGCTGCTATATTACGTAGTGCTATGCCCGTATATAAACGTTTTCACTTTTCAACTTCATGTGCTTCACTCGATTTAGAACGTATAGCTTGTATTATTCTGCTCTAATAAGTGCTGCTCTCTACTAGAAAATAAATTAACTGTACTTGAATCTTCCTACGTTACTTGTGTGAGTGTTACACTATGGAGAGCAGTGTTGTTACCTGCTTTAGTTTACACACTGACGTCGTCTTATGTTGGACTTATTGAAAGCGATGTTATAATGTTGAATGAGAACTTTGAAAAGGGAAGATGAAGATGATGATAGTGATTCAATAAGTGGCATTGGCGGTACTGATGAACAGTTCTTTTTATTTTGAAAACCTCAATAATAGGTATATTCCAGGTGCCACATGAGCCGATAACTCCACCCTTGGGGGAGTACGGAAGAAACACAACAAATGTTTCAATGGACAAACAGTGAATTTCATCTGGCTGGGAAAACATCTTGAGCCAACAACGGTACTTAGCAGCATCAGCGAACCTCGCAGACCTACAGGAACACCTAGTAGGAACGCTATATTAAATAATCTCGCACAAGGTATAATCAGTGACATCCTATTTAAATTAATATATATTGCAACATGGCATTTTAATTTTGTTTAGTAAAATACTTGGGGAAAACATAACTTGCAAAACTTAAATTCATTAAAATCTATCTCTCACAACAGTCTACGTTTTTAAAGTTAATTAAATAATATTGTCTATATATATAAATTTATGAGATTATCGATAAGAAGAGTTTTTATTTTTATGTAAGGTCATAATTAATATGTATGTTTGGTTTAAACATTAAAACAATTAACTAAGAAATAATATATTTCTTAAATCACAAAAAATTTTGTCATTATTAGTATAGGTCCTGAATTCGCTGACAATCACATTTTATGGGTTAACATTAGTTTAGAATATAAGTTGCTATAAAAAAGGTATACAGCTCTCCAAACGGCACGATCCTGAAAGGAGTCGAGGCTCAAATCATTATAATCATTGGTAAAATTCTTTTAAAAAACAATAAATAAGGAATATTATTGCAAGAATAATATTTCTTGCGAGACCAGCCACTTTCTCACACCCTGGAAGATAGAGCTAGCCAAAAGGGTAAAATTCTCTTAATTAGATTAAAATAATTAAAGTTTGGGTGAGGTGAGGAAAGGGTGGTCGGTTCGTCGCAATATGTAGTTAAGATCAACAGTAATGAATAATTACACTGATTAAGGTTAAATAGGATTAAGTTCAATTTTTATTCAGAATAATTATTGCCTTTAAATTGAGTTTATAAGACATAAAAAAGAATAAACTAAACAATCCAAACCTCCACTCTGAATCAAGATTAATTTTTTAAAAGTTTCATCTTTACTTGTACCATAAGACCTACCATTTAAGTCTCCACCTTCACGGGAACTTCTTCATAATATTGATGACTGAATTGTTACTACACCTGTTTCTGAACGGATTAAGTTATTGTAAATCTTCCACATTTCGTATGTAACATCAAATGGTGGCACTCAATCTATTTCTAATTTTAACAAAATTATCTTTGTATAGCAAAGTTATGAGTGATGTAAAACCAGCTACAACTTGTCCTCTCCAGCATTGATTACCTCGATTTCTTCAGCACTTAAAGTAGTCTCTCCTGTCAACAAGTTCTGCGTCTTTGTGAACCTCAGTTTCTTAAGCTTATTGAGCTGTTTGGTCGCACGAGCCACATTCTTTCCAGTGAAGTTTGGGGGCTCCTCAGTATTGCCCAAGCTATCACGTTTTATCATAAATACATGAAGAAAGATGGATCCGTTTTTTCTTAATTTCTGGAAATAAAAACAAACTAAAGTTCTCTGTTTAAACTGTTTAAAACTAAAGTTATCGTTATTTACTTTAAAGGAGGAAATTATTAACACAATAAAATCTGTTATTTCTATATAATTTAGTACATTATTAGTTTTAATGTCATTCCCTCGTCTTTAGTCTTAACTGGTATAAAGATGTTTAAAAAACATTACATACATTAAATTGTTTACTCTTGTTTGTATACAATGCATGGGTGAGGGAAGATTGGTGCAGACTGTAAATATTAAGAGGGTATTGTCTTAGGGGCATTTTACGCTGTCAAAGTTATTTGTCAAATATTTGGTTAAACTTTTATCAACGGTCTTTGATAAAATATTTGAAAAAGTTGTACCAAAGAAAACATATTACACTGTCAAATTTCTTTGATCAGCTGGGTTATTAACTAGATATATTTTGGAGATATGTTTTCGGTTTATTCGTTCAGTTTACGTGCTATAAAGGATCGAGTAAGTTGACTTGTTTTGCTGTTGCATCAAGTGCTTATCTGGCTATGGCGATACTAAAGAAAAAAGAGGAACAATTGAAAAAAAGATTATGAGTCCGAACATGGATACAAAGGAGAAAAATACTAGTTGTAAATAGAACTATTATTAAAGAATTGCAGTTGGAAGATCGTGATTCATATAAACGATTTTTAAGAATGAATGTAGACGATTTTTAACTTATTATGTGAGAAAATTGCTCCTTCATTCAAAGAGAGGATTCAGTTCGTAGAAAATCAATAAATGTAGAAGAACGACGGACTTATATTTTGAAGTTAGGTTACCTAAAAAATGTGTACTATATTAATCTTTTAGTACTTTATTCCTTTTTTCAAAAGTTTACAACATGTCAAAGATTTGTCAAACTTTTATAAACAAATTATTTTGTTAAAGAATTATCAAATTTCTTTGATCAAAGAAATTGGAAGTTTATTTGCTAGTGTAATATGCCCCTAAGAGAGTACTTAAAAATCAACTTTGAAATGTGTTTCCAAATGAAAAACTTCAAAATAACTTTTTCTTGTGTGTTTTAAAGTTCTATCTTTAAATGGGTGACCTCTTTCAAATAATATCCTACCAGGTTTGGAAAACCACATTTACCTCATTGGTTCCTCTTTATAAAAGGATGGCAAAATATTTGTTCACTTTTGGCTCTCAGACTATGAGTTTGTTAAATTTCATGTCGATAGCTTTAAAATTGGTCAATATAATTGATAGAGAGAGTGGGCTCTCCTTTGGTTCGAAGTCTTAAAAGAAGTGCAATAGACAAGGGAAAAGTAAAATATCTTCAGTTTTTATTACAAACTAAAAACATTAATCTTTATGCATTCATCATTACTATAAAGTATTGTGTAAAAAGTTGTGAGCCAATAATTCAGTACAATGTATAGAAGTGACAAACCAATTCAGAGCTTCTTGATCTCTATGAAGATGTAGATGTCGTCAGATTGGTTTAAGGTTTACTGACCGTGATAGGCAAGTCATCTAGCAAGAATTCCTAATGAGCAAATATCAAAATGCCATTTAGAGGAAAACATTTTTACTGAAAGGATTGGCAAACAGGTTAAGGTGGAAACAAGGTGCGACAGTGGATGCATTGTCGGTCTTGGATCTCAGAGATTGGAGAGCAGCAGTGCTAGAGATAAGTCGTTAAGTATAATTCTGATTCAGGTTCATGCCTGTAGCAGATATGCTGAATTAAAACACATCTAAAGCATAAGGCACATTTCATACCTTTTAAAATCTTTAAATGGCCGCCATTTCCAAACGAAATATTAAATCTTTTAAAATCTTTAAATGGCCGCCATTTCCAAATGAAATATTAAAACAAGGTGATTATTTTTTCAAACTAGGTGAATATACTGGTGAATATCGTACAAAATTTCAACTCAATCGGTTGTCCATGCTAATTTTTTGCAATGCTAAACCATTTCGGTGCGTGTTGCGAGCATATTGTCAAAAATTTGCCAAATATAGTAATTACGAGGGTCATTCAATAAGTAACGAGACAAATTATTTTTGCACAAAAACGGTTTATTGAATCAGTACAAAACTTTGGTTACTTTTCAACATAGTCCCCAGCAACACTTATACACCTGTCCCACCTTTCTGCTAAATTTATAAATGCCCTTGGCATAAAATTATTTAGGTTGATCTCGAAGCCACTTTTGCACCTGATTTTTTACCTCTTCATTGGATTGAAAATGTATCCCTCGTAGACCAT
>JAGFPH010000613.1:156236-179379 GCA_018207615.1 Philaenus spumarius | reverse complement strand
AAAAATAACAGATAAAACAGCTGATTCGGAAAGTAGTAAGCTTAGCAACTTTTTAGGTTAAACCTAGTTTATTTTATTTTAATTGCCTTAACGGCAATATATACACATAATTTTGGTTTTCTGCACATCTATGACACAATACTTTCCGAATGATATAAGCTTCATTCCTCTCCTTTTACAATAAATACCAAAGAAAGGAACTAAGAATTTCGATGTTCGCGTATTAATATAATAATTTTACTCAAATACAGAGTTAAAAATAAACTAATTTATGAATATTTCTCTCTCATAATATTAGCAAAATAAACTCACCTCTGAAGTTTCAAATTCTGTTTCGATTTCATAAGTTCCATCTCCGTTCGGACCTCCTGTCCAGTCTCCATAAACCAATCCGTTTTTCTGCCATATTTTCTTACTGTCTTCAAACGATGTTAATATCTCGTCTTCGGATAGAAATACGTACATGTCCTAATGTAAAGGAGAAGGGAAACATGTTAGTAAAAGGGAAACAAACTATTAATATTCGTTAAACTACAAGAGCACACATTTAGTAAAAAGGTTTTGTGAATTTTAATGTACAGCCATTCTTTGTTTAACATATTCTTGAAAGTAAATTTTTTTGGCTCGCATGCATAGGATTCCGTACTGGGAGTTGTCACGGAAGCTTTACCAATTATTTATATTAATAACAACAACATGTCAACACCTAGCTCAATATACCAAACTGTAATAATAACCATGAAAGGAATAAATTACTCATTGGTGATTGTGACCAGTGAACCGAGATGACGGCTTCCAACAAAATATTACTATATACCACATGAAAACTAATCTGAAAACCAACTTCCATCATTCTTCACAAAAGTTTGGATTCGCTATAGTTTTTCTATAGCCAGTTAATTTTCTATCAAGTGGTATAACTGCTAAATCTATTGAACAAAGGGTAATGGTAAAACGACATTAATTAATTGGTCTTGCAAATTATTGTACGGACGTTGAACCCATCAATCTATTGGACGCTACTTTACTTTCACCCTTTGAGCAGAAGTTTTGAACCGGATACCATTCCATTGGAAACTAAACGGGATACAAATTTTTACTCTAGACGTTTTTTATTAATTTAGTGTTTTTGAGTTATTCTCATTTGAAATTTTCAATTGGCCGCCATTTCGACGGAGACTGTTGGATTAACTTGATCATCTTTTCAAACTAGGCCTTTACATTGATGAGTACAGTGTAAAATTTCAACTCAATCGGTTAAGTCTTTCAATAAAAACAAAATGGCAGATAACTGGTAAAAGAAGCTTTTTTGAACATGGTTTATAGGAACCTTTTCTTTATTGGGCAAAACCCTCTTCTCCGGCTTTCGTCCAAATTTTTTAAATTCTTTTCCGAAACTACTCGACCGATTTGTATAAAATTGTGCAAGCACAATCAACTTGGTTTGAAGGGTGCACCACTTCAATTCCAAGTTTCTATATCTATAAGTTCAAGTTTCTACACGTTCAATATCTCTTTTTTTACCAAAGTTATTCAAGTTTTTCAAAAATTTCTAATAGCTGTTCGTCCAGCTCGCCTTTGGTATTTCCCCACTTCTAGTACACCATTTGACCAGTCATATCATGAAGGCCTACATCTTAAAATTCGCAAAAAAAACTGTGTGCACAATTAAGCTATATGAACAAAATAGTTTTGTTATCGACCGCTTAGTGGCTGAATGTCGACTTTGTATGAGATTAAGAAGTAGTATGTAAGGCAGACGTCTGTGGCAAGCTGGTGTCAGTTTTCGCAAAGGTTTCACTGTCTCATTTGTTTTGTATATTTTATTCAAATATATAATTTCAAATGCCTCTAAAAATAAGATCAGTGATAAGCTGTGAGACTTTACTATAGACATCATGGTAAGAATGATTTAGTCACTGGCGCATCTGTTGAAAATATCCCACAGGTAAATAAAGAACAAATGATGGAATCCCGTTAAATTATAATGTGCCTAATTCGAAAAATTCTGGTTCAGAGATTTTCAACTTGAATTTCAACCATTATATCGAATAATTTCAAAAAAAAATTAAATTTATATTAATAAATAATTGAATTGAAACAGTTGAGTTCAAGCCCCGTGTCTTTTTATGCTCCATGCATCCCTAGTAAAACCTTCCTGTGAATTACTTCCGCACGTATAGAACCCTATTTATACTATACTAGAGTACACACCTATGTGCTTCGTACCACAACCGCCACATCGGGAACGGAATATTCTCATATTTTAACTGTCACTGTATCTCAATAATACTTCCTGAGAAAGAGCAATTTTTAAATTTAACATCATTTTTTCATAATAAAAAAGGGTTTTGTGGTACCGTACCGACGTGACTAATATATTTAACAGAGCATTCATTATTTTTTTTAAAGTATGACTTGTAAATCACAAATATAAATCAAGGAAAGTAAAACATGTCCTAATTTTATTTCATGGTAAAATTAAAGCATGCAAGCAAAGCCATACTTGACCACTCTTTGAAACCAAGTAAAGTATACACTTACAATCAACCACTGAGATGCTTCCATTTTTTACCATGGGACAAACAGTTCGCTGGTAGTTTTGTTCGTTCTTATGCTTTTTGTGGTTTACATACCGTGTTATAGAATGGAAAATAGTGGTGAAGAAGGTAAAAAATACTTCGAAACAAGGTCTTAAAAGATTAGCAAAGAAAGTTTCTTATATACTTAATACAAAAGAACCAATTTTAATTATGTACCTTTTTTAGTTACTACAAAATATCCTTTTATGTATTATTGCACAATTACATAATATATTTTTGTAAAATTCAAAATAAAATAATAATCCAGTTTTTTGTAATAAATTGTTGTTCAGTTAAAAGAAATCCTGCTTCAATACCCCCCAGCAAAACCATACATGTCCACAACTCCTAAGCCAAAATGAACATGTCTGTAATATTATCTAAATATGAGATGTTTTATTTATTTCCATTTATTTTAACAGTTCGATAAAAGCGTTTGAGTTAATAATTATAGAGTTTTTCTTGTCTGCTGAAAATCCTAATTGGATGGACATGTTAGTTTTTTCTTCCTCCTCTTACCTTATTTTATAATATTTATTAAATATGTACTTTTTTGTGATTTTTAAATATAAATGTATTTAAAAAATTGGTTTGGGAGATTTCTCGTTTTCCTTGTACATTTTTCCAGGTATATTTTGAACAAATAATATACTCAAACAAATTTGATCTATTACTTTTATTTATGAAATGTTAGTTTCCAAACAGACCAAAACATGCAAAGAACACACTCAGGCATGTTAGCGGAAAACGTGACGGTTAAACTGAGTGAACATTTGTTTAGAATTTCTTTATTTTGTATTTTAGAAAACATTTGACAACACAAAATCACAGTTTACAAACAATTATTCATCCAACACAATAGACTACTGCATTTATACAATACTCTTATGATGTATGGATAGACAAAGTTAAAATCAAATCTGGATGGTTACAATTGACACCAGTGTATAGTCTCATCCCAACAATAGTAGAGCACATACCCACTGGTTGTTACAATTAAATCCAATTATGGATATGCATTAAAAACGTATATAATTTTGTACAAGTGCATAGCAAGTTCTGTCGGAAGATCGTGCAAAACAATTTTGCAACTAACGTGTTCCGTCTATATTTTTTTAAATGTTTAATATATGAAGATGTTTGAACGAAAAAGGTTGAATTTGGGTCTCAACATACAAAGGCTCAAAGTTAACACTTTTCTAAAAAACAATCCTATGATCTAACTGTTTAAATCGTGTTAAAAGGTGAAACTTTCCGATTTGTAGCATTTATAATTTGAAACTACTTTTAAGGTTATCCAACACCTTTTCTAAAAAAACTTCTTAATGTAAAGGTATATTAAATTAAATAACAACTGAAAAAGAAACGAATTAGTGCTAATTTAACAATACTCCGGTATTTCATGGTGTGAAGGTAATTCAAATATAAACGGTAGTTTTGTTAGTGTTCACAGCAAGTAGTTCTAAGCTGGATGACGGAGTAGTAGTCGGTTTGTTAGGGAGGGAGAACTGGTTTGCCTAGCTTCTCCACTCTATACAAGAAGTACCTCTGTGTTGCGTAACCAATAAAGGGGTTAAACCTTTCGAAATTATAACTCGTTTGAGAGCACAGTATGGGGACGCTACACTATTCCAGAACCGTGTGTATACTTGGGTCAGAGAATTTAAAGGTGGCAGAGTAAGGGTAGATAGATCGGTCAACTGTGGATTTTGCTTGCTGTTAAATTTAATAATATGAAAAAATCTCTATTGGTTGGGCTAAGAGAACGAAAGTCATGATCGACTCCTAAGGTCAAGACTCACAGATGATCGATGGTGGTCGCTGGTTAACTGTTGACGAAATCACGTCAGAAGAGTATACCATCATTGGTAGTGCTCAAACCATTATCGGTAAACAACAGGGTTTAGAAAAATTCGTGCTCGATGAGTTACCGAGGCTGTTAACTGAAAATCAAAAACAGGTCATGTTGGAGATTTGTAGAAGACTTCTGGATCGATTCCGTCAAGAAGTGGATTTTTTGAGGCCCGTCATCACATGTGATGAGACATGGATCGATCATTACACTTCAGAATTAAAAATGGCATGTAATTATAAAGCCTGCCCAGTGAAAATCAAAACCCATCTCTCAGTCGGAAAAGTTCTTGTGTCAGTTTTGTTTTACTAAAGAAGAATTTTGGTTATCGATTTTCTTCTTGATCAATTTAACGTAATTGCAGCATAACAATTGTTGGAGTAAGCCAAAGCTTCCTACCGTAACAAAAGATGATATATGCCCATCAGAGATGTCATCCTTCTCCATGACAATGCTAGGCCTCATCTGTGATTTTGATAAGGGACAAACTTGAGCAAATACATTGGGAAACTCTCAACCACCCTCCCTACATTCCAGAGTTATCCCCCTGTGACTATTTTTTGCTTAAGCCCTTGAAAGATTCACTTGGAAGGGAACGGTTCTGAAACAACCAAGACATTGTTGATCGTGTGAGCAATTGGTTGAAGACACACCCTCAAATGTTTTTTGAACAAGGGATTTTTAAACTTCTAAAACGTTGTCACAAGTTTGTAGACCTTCAAAGAGGCTACTAAGAGAAAAACTGGTGGGTTTACTTGTGTACACTACTGATAAATAAATGTATTAACAAAATTACCGTTTATATTTGAATGACCTAGTAGTTTAAACAACTGGTTCAAGAAAAACACTAACAGTCAAATTTTATTTGCATCTATTTTATGAACTGTAATCACCATTTATTTAAAGACATTGTTACAAGTTTACAAAAGAACTGTTATTCAAGAACGTTCTGCACTACATAAATTATCAGCATAATTCTATAATAATATAAAGAACAACAACCCAAAACAGCTTTGTGGTAATTTTAAATCGCAACCCTGCAAAAAAGCCAAAGGTTAGTGGACTTTTTTGAGATTTGATCTTAAGATTTCATAAGTTTCTCCGATGACTAGTGCTTAATAAGCGACAATGTCTTGTATTTCCAATTGACACTGCGTTTAATGATTTTATTAAAAGAGAGGCTTAAGACAAAGGGAAATGGCTGGTTTGAAGTAATGTGTGGAATGGTCCCAGGCTAGTGTCCATAGAGAAGAAAGAGGGCAGTAAGTTCTGGCACAACCCTACTGGGTGAAAAAAAGGACTACACAGAATTTTGAATTTTCTAAATAATATAAACCGCACAACAATGGATTGTGGATTTTAACATTAATTGACTATTCATTTGTTAACTTAATACCTTAACACAAATTTAGTAACGGAATTTTTTTTTACATATTTTACGATTGAAATTAAGTTTCAGTATTCCAATGCTTTTATTTAACAATAAAATACACTTAAATAAATACAGAAAATTCTTATATAAATCAACGTCAGTATCTCTGGATTATAGACCTAAGCAAAACCTTAAATGCAAGACCTTATCAGTTATTATGATATTAAAATATTACTTTGTCTTTTATGGAATCAGTCCCAATTTGTCAGTATGATAAATTACTCATATTTCAATTAGAAAGATAACAACAATAAATTTTAATTTTGGTTTTATCACAATTCGAATGGCTCTATGAAACACCTATATTTCCAGAAGCATTTTATAATTAAATGCATAATTTTCGATTGAAAATACAATCTTCAGATAACCCAGCCACTAGTAAATGTTAGCAAAACTCATACCTCTTCATTACTTTTCTTTTAATAGGCTACAATCAAATACTATTCATAAAACTCAATAAAAATACCTGCACTTAAAACAAAGTTTAAAAAAATCTCACTCGATTGTAGATTAAATAAACATTATTTTCTTTACAAAATCTGTAAACAACCCACTTGATTAGAAAAAATATTAAAACAAACCATAAAACTTAAAAGCTGAACTATTTTAATAACAGGGTTCCTATAGAATGTTGGTACTAATTCATTTCCAAGTCTTTAAACTCAGCTACTGACCAACTTACTGCATAGGCTATTTTGAAATTATTTTATTACAACATTTGCATTTCATTTTAATAACATAAATTCTATTACAAACATTTCTGTCTCTTCTACAGCCCGTACTCCTTACATCACTATCCTCGGATGACAAAGAAAGCAAGTATACTTTACACAGTACAAATAGATTCAATCTAAGTAACCACTCTTTGCTAAGTGCTGTGAGGTAGTTAATTTTTAGTATTGATAATATGAAAAATTTCCTCAGAATGTAGTGCTAAATATTGAGAGGAAATAGTACATGCTACTTTTTAGACTTCAAACATACTGTAGGAGATAACTTCATGAAAAAACTGTTTTTTATTGAAATCCTGTATTAGCCACTAACGTCTATTGCCTTCATAGAAGAAAATGCATAGCCTGCCAATGATGTGCATGGACGCAAAAATCTAATTTTATATTTTTTGAAAGAATATAGCCTACAATTTTTAGTACTAACAAAGAGAGCAAAATGTATATTTAGTTTCTTGGAACAACTATTGAGCTAAACACACGCCTTCAAGACAATGCCGATACACTTTTCAGGATAATAACGCGCAGCCAGTTACTGTGGCTATAAAGCCAAAGATGTCTATTCACCCAGTCGCTATTCAGTCATTTAGTGAGTTGAATGTCTGCCCTTCTTTCAAACTGTTTATATTTTAACATTATTATAATACATTTTTGTATTATTTTGAATATTATGTTTGTGTAGTACTTAGTATTTATCATATCATAGATAATAAGTTTTTGTGTTACTATTAGTTACTATGTATCGTGCAGAATTTTATTATGGAGCATTTACTTAATGCTCTATATATTGTGTTTTTTTAATGATTTCCTCTTTATTTATTAGAACTTTTTTTACAATTAGTGTATACAAATTTTCAGAAAAAAATATACCACATATTAGTCAAAATTACTAGCATTTTAGTTTTTTGTAAAACTTTAGTCTAGGCCTATTATTTAAAAGTAATGTAACAACAAAAATAATAATAATAGGTAAGTATTTCTTTTATATAACTTTTTATGTTATACAATAAAGTAAAAAATTGGTTCTGAGGTTTTGAATTATTTTTTAATTTTATTTGACTCAGTGGGAAATTGTTGGCATGCAAAGGATAACAAGTTCAATGATATGGCCCGATATAACTAAATCACTATGTTATGACAGATGAAATCACTAAATTCAGTATAGCTACCATTATCATCGGCAAAACTGGCAAGTCAGCCTTCAAATTAAGTCTTTTATTTACATAATTTTTTTTAAAAAAAAATTACTAATTATGCAAAATATATTAGAGAATCAGTTATCAATGGCAGTCAACGGTCTCATTCGAAAGATACTTTAAAAGATGGCCAATTTTGACAAGAAAAGTAACAAAGGCAATTAAATTTTAAACAAGAGGAACTTAACAACGAAAGATTATCAAACCTAGCCTAGAGTTTATAATTCATCAACATTCACCATTATTGTTCCATTTTCAAACATGTTAAATGCAGGAAGTTTGGCTGGTGCTGTTGCAGTACCTGGTTCCCCCACTGGCTGCGCTGGTCGCCGGAAGAACGAAGTAATGAAATAAATAATAACTGCTCGAATGATGAGAGATTTTGTTACGGCAAAGAATGATTCCAGCTTTGAAGGTTGGTACTGTTCCCGTGGGTTCTGAAACAAAATAATTATATTTTTATTATCATTGAACAATTGCTTGTAATAGACATTGCCATATTAGGTTTACAATAAGCAGGATATAACTCTTACACAATCATAATATGCTTAATTATTTCAAAACTGTACATAATTAAAATAATCGTCTAAACCAAAATTTGTAATGCTATAAGGTGATTTCTTTTAACCATTTTTCAGTGTCTAATTTGAATTTATCAGTTACATTTCTTACACTTAATGGTGATCTATTAAAAAAGTTTACACCAAGTACAGCACACTCTCTATAATCCAGCTGTGCACCAGTCTGGACCGTCCAGTAATTCGGCGTTTTTGAGAATCATATGATATGCAGCTTTTTCATGTCACTGCCTGCCTGTGAACAAGCTTCTAAACATTACCTGTCTATATAGCAACTTCGAGTAGGAAGTCAGTCGTGTTCGAGCTTCCTAGTTTGCATTGTGTTTTGTAAAATATCGGGAAAACGATAACACGTTTCATTAACGCTCAGTAAAAAGTATGAAATTTGAAACGGCTGGAAAAAGGAGTCAATAAGTTAGTTAATTTGTCCAAAAAATACAACAGTGAGCGCTCAACAATACACGAAGTAGCACAAGGACAAGATTGTGTTGGTCTTCAAGGTAAGTGAATCATCTTGTAGTGTTAAAAAAACTGTAAAAATGGGTAAGTTTCCACGAGTAGAAGGCTGTGAAATAAACAGACACTCGCTTATTTCAGGCGTAATTTTGAAGAAAAAGGCTAAGTTTGTTTACTATTATTACGTAAGTTATCTGTTAATCACGACATTGCATTAAGTGCTTTCTCCACTGCAATCACATAAGTTGAACATATTTTACTGCTAGCATCTAATATTGTACGAGATAGTACAAATACTTCTCGACATGCATATCTTATCACATATTTATTCTAATGTGTATTGTATGCACATTGACTTTCATGTAACATTTTCAAGTTTTGTTTGTTGTTAGTCTCGAAATAAATTCAGTGTTTTTATTGTGTAATATTACTATATAATGTTTTATTTTCATTTTAAATACGTGTCCAGTAATCCGGCACTACCTGGTTCGATATAGTGCCGGATTAGCGAGATTCTACTGACATTTAGATTATAACTCTGCATAGTTTAGCATAAATTAAACTATTATTAATTTCTAGTACTATAATCATGAACTTTAAAATAAGTAAACAAATCTTCTTTAACATTAAATAATGAGTGCAAGATAAACAAACTTATGTGGCACTTATAATTAGGCCTAGCTTATCATTTTAATTACGTTGTAAAATTCTTCATGGGATGAATATGTTTGCAGTAAATCAAATTTGCAATTTGCAGATATAATTAGGCCTTATATGCAGTCTTATTAAATTCCATGGCTGTAGTAACTCAAACTACCTATAAGTGTTTTGTACTACATGTGATTTTATGAGAAAAATCCATTAGAATACTAGAAAGCATTGAATCAGAAATTGGGACTTAACTCTGACAATTCATAACATAATGCTACGAGATTCTGCTCCTCCCAAATAGTATAACTTTTTCGTTTCAACATATGTAAATTGGTGATTACTTTATACAAATCACAATTTGCATTATTTAAAAAAAAAAATTAGATTACTCAAAGTTACTAATTTTACAAAATTTCAAAAATGCCATTTGCTATTTAAAAACGTTTGCTGAAGTTGCAAAATCTCGGATTGCTCTTATTTGATGAGATATAGGTATTAAATCATAATTTTCTTACATAAAAGAGAGTTTAAATTAGTTTATGCTAGGTATTATGTGACAAAATTATATAGGCCTATTGTTTGAATATATTTTTTGTCTGAATAAATTGTTAAATTTACATTAGTACCGTAGTGATTTTAATCTACTAGATTTGTCAAGGTTGTAACATCGATTTAATAAGCAAACTGAAATGCCTGAGCATGTCTTTTAAAAACATGTCATAATTTCAAGGTTTTTCCAAATGTGGTTTTAATTCAAGTATTTTTTAAAGGTTTTAATTAGTGTCGCTGTTGAGTGCTTAAATTTAATACAGGCCTAATATGAGTTTGAAAACTAAGTTGTGACAAACCTTATGAAATAGGGAGATATTTTTATTACGTTCTAGACGTTTTTCGGTGTGCAGCTTAATATTTCTACCACAATATGACATGGAGATGACATACCCTAATTGTAAATTTTACCCCAATTTCATACTGAACAAAAGACATTTTCTTTTGCGCTTTTTTTAACACTCGTGGGCGCAAGGCGGTAGTCTACAGCCACCTCTTTTTTTTGTGTTTATCACCTGACAATATTCATCCTAAATATTTGAAATCACAACGTTCCACAAACTAGGCCAATAATGGAAAGATTTATTGAAACTTAAACGATACAAGATAAAGTAGCTATAAAATATCTTTACAAACAATAAACAGTAAGTACCTATCAAGAAACTTGGGTAATCCGAAGTACCATATCAAAAATACTCATCCCAAAAACACAAATTTTTAAGCAGTATAAGAGTACCATACATGTGAAAGTGAAAATAAATTGAAAAAAGAAAAATGTGAAAGGCTCTTATTAAACATCATCATCTAAATCGTATCTAAATTGGATGAACGAAATAAAGTGCGATGTCATTGCACCCAAATAAATGGCTGCCAAGGACAAGATTGACATTTTGTTTCATAAATTCGGGAGGATTTAAAGCCTTACAGTATTGTTTATCAAAGTAGCCTACTCAAAAAAGTCAAGCCTGTACCGATAAAAGTTAAGATAGCCTAGGCCTATATGAAAAATAAATACCTGACATGATTAGACATTTTGCTAAAATTTTGCCAATGTACTTAGGTTGACGCCACTACTCTTTTAGAGATATCAACTTTTCCTACTTAATACGTACAGGAATTGTTAATTACTTTTTAGTATTAGTAGGGGGCGTGGCCACCACAAATATTTTTGCAGCTGTTGGGATGAATAATAAACGTAGGCTATACTTTAAAAGTTACAGAATAGAGGTTTATGTATAGTGAATCATTAAAACAGTTTAGAAGTTTATCTTGAATGTATGAAAATGAGTACTTTGAACCTTAGGCTAGACATTTCTTGTTTGTAATAAGTTGTAGGCCTAGCCCCTGTAAAAATTTGTTTCCAAATCAATCTTTTACCACCAAAATCACAAAAATCTGCTAGGAATTTTCTTCTTTTTATTCATTTTTATATTCCATAGACCTAGGCCTAGCTAGATTGAAAATTTTCTTTTCTTAGTATTGTCTAGGCTTAAATTTAGGAGAACCATAACCTAAAAAGGAAGTATTTTTAAAATAATTTTATAAATGCAATTTTAAAAATTACTTCTTCGGGTCTTTGATCCACAGTCCCTTCTTCATTATTAGCACCATCAGCGTTATCTTCTGCTCGTGTTGCAATTTCATTTTCCTTAATTTCGGCCATGATTTATACTCATGTATTATATATATTTATAACTTCAATGCACGTATACACAATTACTTAATTTAATAATAATAATACAATATAGTCATTTAAATAATAAACAATGCAGATCCATATTACTTTTTGTAAGACATAACTATTGCTAAATTACTTATAACTTTCTTGAAATGAAACGGGTCAGGTTAAGAATTATGAATCAGCTGACAATTGACGTCCTAATGCCTTTTTGATAACTGTTCCCTTTACACTTTTAAAATGGTTTAAACTTTAATTTGAGTTTATACGTTTAGATTTCTTGTTTAAACCGTTTTTGTTTTGCATTAATTTAATCAATATTCAAATATATGTACTACCATAAGAAGTAGTAATAAAAAATACAAAGAAATGTATAATAAAATGATATATCATAGAAGAATTGACCCACGAACGAGTTTTAATTTCTGATCGGCCACTATCCACTTTATCAGCTTAATCTAAAAAACTATATAATTTCTTAGATTTACAACTATACATTTTGTAAATCTATATATTTTATCCTTATATATAATTCTGTAAGCGAAATTTTAGTTTCAAAATTGTGGGAATTTGGTAAATCGGAGGATGAAAAGAAAAATCCCCATAAGTAATACATGAGAATTTAAAAACGTCTGCTTTGTTTACATTAAAACATTTTGGTATTAAATAAACAAATTAAAAACATAAAACAGCTGTTCTGTAAAATAATAAATATGACAGTTAATGTAAATTATATTATTTAAAATTAAATCTGCTACTTATACTTATTAACCTATACAAAATACACGTTGACACTCACATAGAAGAGAAATCTTATAAGTGTGATTTTTGGAAGGTTGTAATGTTGTATGGCTGTTCTATTAACTTTTCATACATTTATACTAATATTATAAAGAGGTAAAGTTTTTTTTTTTTGTATGTAGGGGTTAATCTCTGGCACTACCAGAGATAATAATACTAAGATAAGCACTACTGAACCAATTGAAAAAAATAGTTTTACTATTAAAAAGTTACACTTTTCCTGAGTAACATAGGCTATAATTAATTTTGATAAAAACCTTTTTTTATTTCAATATTTGTAAATTTAGTCGGAGAAAAAATTCTTAGGTTAGGCCTAGAATGACATACCAAAACATGCATTTACATTTATTACCATAGCAACCAATTGAATAAAATAACAGATAATAAAGCTGTTTGTTCCAATATTTCCATTAACAGCTGATTTAAAAATTTGAAGCAATAAAATTATTTTTGTATTTCTAGTTTTTAGATTAGGATTTTAAAGTGTAGACCTGAGCCTTGCTGATTCTTTTAACCATTATTATAACTGCTATTATCAAAATATAAGAAATAATTTGATTTGAACATTTATCAGTATTTATCATCTTAGATTTGAGGTTATTATTAATCGTACAACTTTATTCTAAATAAAATATAACATTTGTTTTTAGAAGGTTCCATTGGGGGTTGGCGTGCGGAGCACGCAGGGGTCTCCCCTAGTACCAATATATTTGACTTGAAAGCTTAATATAAAACTTTCTTAAATCAGATGAGGTTTCTTTATATCATTTAATACAGTGAAATAAAAACAATTTGAAGAAAAAACATATTATACTATATTATTTGGATACAAAAAATGTAACTTAGAATAAGAATCCCTGACTTTTATTGGTTAGCTATGATATTATTTACACAGTATTTAAATATTTATTAATATATTACCATTATAACGGATAATAATACCTGCAGATTATAATAATATAATGCAATATTAAATGTACAAATTATGGTTGTCTTCACTCTTTAGTTTTATAAATAAATGCAGTAGAATTATTGCCAACACATTTAATACGTTATAGAAAATGAAAGTTAATTTGCAAATTTTGTTATTATAAATACATTATGAGGCAGTAACTACAACTACACTAATCTAAAATAATCAAATGAACGTACAATGTAATTGTATTGACTTATTTGATTTAGGTTCTATTCATTCTATTGTAACCTTCGGCGTGCTTGGAAATTGTGCAACCATAAATATCAGCTGATTAATTTGGCATTATTAGAGAATGTGAATGTGTTCGTTGATCAATTTCTTAATATCGTTTTTGTTAAGTTTTGTGTAAATTGTATACGATTTTGTTTGAAAAAGAAAGTTTATTGTGTGTGTAACAGCTTTCAAGTTACTAGTTGATTATAACATGTTAAATTCTGTGTTTGATTAAGTGTCCGTCTGTTTGGTTATAATTATGAAAAACATAAACAAAGCCGGTGTAACGTAAAATGTTATAGAGTATTTTACCTTGCCAAAACGACATGGCGGGTTTTCGGCAGGTTGATCGGCGGGTTTTTCCACTGGAAGACATTTCGTCTGTCGTTCGATTATTTAAAAAAGAATTTGATAGCAAAGCTGAGCCTGATTTAGCTTTACTTTCAATAATTGTTGGAGCAGTAGAGAATTCTATGACATGTAACAGAGCGTTTCCTCCACCAAATGAAAATGACGTGTTTGGTGAACCAAAACAGCTACCTGCTGTCGAGTTTCATATTGTTGATGCTTTATATTCTAAATTCCATGCAGTCATTAAAGGTGCTGTTGATTTAACACTTTATGGAGAAATAAAATATGCAACTAGAGAGCTTGTTAAAAGGGTTTCAGATGTCATATGGAACTCTTTGACCAGAAGTTATTATAAAGATAGAGCACACTTGCAGAGCCTTTACAGTTATTTGACTGGTAAGTTTAAAAAATAAAATAAGCACATAGAAAAATAAAATAGGATCTACCTGGCATAGACCATATCGAAGTTTCGGCATAGGCCTAAGTTTACTTTTCGACCCTATCCTAATATTTTTGCAGACAACGTTTTACATTCTACTGTTAAATGTTGAATACAGGTAGGCCTAAACATACTGTGACTAAATACTACAGGTTAGAATCTTTTAGGTTTTTTTTTATTACTCTTCTTGCATTTCTGTTGCCATAGGCCTAGGTTAGCATAGGGTCAAATAGTAAACTTGCGCCAAAGTTTCTAATACAACATATGAGCCCTAGCCTAGTACATATTATACACTAGTAATACATTCCTTCCCTTTTGCAAAGATATTTTAATTTTAGAATCAACTTTCTTGACTAAATTACAGTAGGAATACTTTTATCCTCTATCCTACTATGTGAACCTAAAAGTAAACAAAACCTGAACCTAAAGAAACTTGTAGTTACAGTATTATATTTGCTTTTGTAAACATATTTATATAGCTTGGTTACACTTTACCAAAGTTTCTTTAAAAAGTTCTATAAGTTAGCATTATAGGTTAGTGGGCATAGGCCTAGGCTACAACAATAAATTTTTTTTTCTAGATAGGCCTATTTCTTTACAAAACTTCTTTTTACTGCCATTAGAGAAAACAATTGAAAATAGGCCTATGCTGCTACATTTTCTTGGTAAAATTTACGACTTGAATCCTCCCCATTTTCAACAGAAGTACCAACATATGAGCAAGAAAATCCTCTACAATGTTATTTTGTTTAGGCCTAATTAATTGTATTTTACTAATCATATAAATCACTGTAAACAGCAAATGTAACTCAACAAAATTTAATTACTGTAGAACAATTTGCCTAAAAAACAAAAAATTACAAATAAACTTACTGGTAGGCCTACCTCTCGGCGTATTGAATAGGTATAAATGAACTAAGTTAATATATTGCACTAAGTTTTAACGCAACATGGTAAAATGTCAAGATTGTAATACTAGTTCCCCTATTCTAATATTGTTCATAAAAGCATTAAACAAGTGATCGGGAGTAACTTATTATGTATGATAACACATATTCACGGGTCATTGCTAGGCTACTCTCCAATTTAGAGCTGTTGGAGCTGTGATATGTATTTTGACAAAAATCTGTGCTATTGAGGTTTTTAAAATAATAATAGTCATGCTGTAGGCAGGTAATTGTATACTATTTCCCCCCACTTTATAACTGATGTCATACAAAGAGATATGAACAATTTTCTATTTTAGACCCGCTGAAGCGATTATAGTAAGATAGCCACATTATCTTATCGCTGAGTGTCTTATCAGTATTCAGAGTGGCGAGCGTTTGGCGTTTTGTTAGTGAGTTGTCGACAATGGATTGTAGCACATCAACTACTGTTGAGAGCTGTGACTAAAGACTAGTTAGAATTGCAGACTATTTTTTTTCAATGCTTGCATTTTTGTTGCAATACAAAACATCACAATAGATGTTACTAACTTATATATGTTTACCATATTTGGGCCGGCGCCGCCGAGCAGTTAGGTAGACTATAACAAAAATTACATGTAGGTTATGTTACTTATAGTAGGCTATTATTTATGTTTAATCGCTTCAGCAAGCCTAAAATAGCCTGTATGAACAACAATCAAACGAAAATAGTTCATACCTCTTTGTACGACATCAGTTAGAAAGTAAGGAGGGGGAATATTATGTACAATTACCTAAAGGTATCTTTAACATTAAGTGTTAGGGCAATCTCAGGGGATTAGAAAAATGTATTTGTTATCGAGGAAGTCATGTTAGCGAGTTTCTACTCTACTTCATTAAGTTACGCGATAAACTTAGAAGTTATTAAGATTAGAAAGGGGATTTAATGTTTTACCCCTATTCCAAATATGATGTAGAATTATCCATACTAATTTGTTTTAATTAACTTATCTAACCTGACACAATATGTTTTAATCTAAAATCTGGCCTGGATGTATGAAAATTGCAAATTTTCAAAGTTGGCAACAGTTTATACTTCGAGGATCGTGATGGAAATATCTATCCTTTTTTCATATTTTGCTGACTAAGAACTGTGAACTATTCAAATAGTCTAATCAAATTAAAGATTTCTAATTTAAATTAAGACAATTCAATGAGTATTTAAGAATTGTTTACATCGTAACAACTAATTTCCCTCAATTCTGTTTTTTAAGTTTATGCATTACAGGTAGTTTTACAGCAGTTCCCATTAAAATGCAATATGATCTAATTTATATACAGGGTGTTTCAGATCTTTCTCGACCAATACTTTTAAATATTGTTTCTGTGCCAAAGACATCACAATATCATTATTAAAATATCTAAAATTCCCAAGTTTCTTACACATCCGCAACCCGTATTTTTATTTACTAATTTAATTTTTTTAAATGAATTGATATAAAAAGTTAAATATTTGCATAAAATAAAAAAATAAAAATAGCCAAACTGCAAAAAAAATTTTCAACCATCCAGGTTAAAATAGCATCCGTTTAAAATGTTTCATTTGAATAGGCCTACCTCAAAAACCATTAACTTTACAAAAAATGTACAAAAGACATACTTGCAGTTTTGTACTTTTTAATTACAAACAACTGAAAACACAATTTCTTCGTAATTGTCTAAAACACATATAAAGGTTAACTTAGAACTAATAAAAGTAATTAAATCTATTGTTAGCTTAATTCTACCAGAACAATGCAACAAAATGCCTTATTGCAGGCAACTATTTGTGGTTTTACAGCTAATAAAACATTTCACGAGAAAAAGCAAGGTAGAAGGTTTTAGTAGTAGCCTATGTTGTTCATTCAGTATGATTTGTTTGGAATGCAACAATAAAAAGGAATTTGTCTATAAAATAGCTTTATTTATATGGTAGCCTTCTAGCCTATTACCTAAAACAAAATACAGTGTGTTTTATTACATTTAATTAACAAAACAAAACATGTTTAAAAATAGCTATGAAAGCATATTAAAAATGTTATGATGTTTTAATTTTTTTAAACTTTGGCTACTGTAATAAATTAGCTCTGATTTGATTTGAACATATATATAGGCCTGTATCTTGGTATGATTCTTTTTTAAATTAAATGTGAATATGTAAACATAATAAAATTTTGCTAGAGTTGAAATATTAAGTCGTAACGGCAATAAAAATTAAGATAATTTAAGTAAAAATAAATGAAATCTAATTCTACTCGGACATAACTTGTAACCTTATTTTTTTAAGTCAAACGATAAGTAACTTATAAAATTAATTTGGAGCATACTACTAAGAAAATGTACATAATAGGGTAGTGCAAACTTTTGTTAGTGCTTCACTTGGTAATGCTGTGTGATAACAATAAACAATATACTTCTGATTATTGTACAAACACCTAAAAGAAGTGTATAGGCTTGTATTGTCATGGCAACTGCTTTGAAAGTATTGTTTAAACAAGTGACATTAGTGAAGCTAACCTTAAATTGTTACATTTTTGTAAGTTTTGCTGCTGTTATAGTTCTTTTAATACCAGTTTTTCTTTTTTAGGTATTTGAAAGTTTTTATTTGCTATTTTAGAGTCAGTATATACTTTCTGAATATATAATGCAGGTCTTTACATGGTCCCATTAAAAGTAGGCCTAACTAGTAACATACATTCAAATCATATTCAAATCTGTATCATAGCCTACTCGGTACAAACAAATTTAAGGTAGCCTAGTCCAAGGAAATAGTATGTACTTTCAAAATGAAAAAAACAAATATTTTGTAAATTTGTCCTAGAATAGTAAGTGGTGGATTATTTGACTACTGTAAGTTTTAAAAATTTGTGCAGGGAACAAGTTGGATTGTTTTGGAGTGGCATTCGCTGTGGTCGCAGGCTGCCAGGTATTGGGGTTTAGTGATGTTCATCTTGCTTTGTCGGAGGATCATGCTTGGGTTGTGTTTGGTGAGAACGGACAACATACGGCTGAAGTCACTTGGCATGGTATGTTAAACTAACCTTATTTTTTTGACTGTAGGCCCTACCTTTCTAATTAATTTACCAACCTTTCTCTATAAAGGAAAATACTTTCAAATTAATAATACTTTTTTACTATTTTGTTTGTTTAGTTCAGAATTTAACTAGGCCTATTATAAAAAAAAATGTTAAGTAGGCCTACAATAAACAGTTTTTGTAAAAATTATGACCAAACAATTGAAGTAGGGCTAGTGATTTTTTACTTCTTTAATGATGTACTAACATCTGACTGTAGGAAACTGTTCTTTAAACCTGTATTAATAAACAGATAAATAACACCAAAAGAATTTTAAATGCTTAGCAAATTTGAGTTTTTATCTGCGTGCTTTATTCAAAACGAAAAGCAAAGATTTACCAGGACAGGTATATTAACTGATGTTGGAAAAGGGATGTTTTAAAAATAACTTGGGATTTTTTTAGTAATATACTGTTGGTGCGCTTGTTCTTGTTGAAAACTATTTTGGTGTTGTTGATAATTCCTATTATCATTTATAATGCCAAACTATTTAATCTTAGGGAAGCTGGATAAACAAATAAAGTTAAAATAAAATGTAAACCCCAACTTTGCACGCCAACCTTCTTTCTTTCTTCATACACATTTTTGAAATTTTCTTTTTTCAGATTTAGTGATAATTAGGCTATATTCTCAAAGCTGAGGTAATAAGTAAATAAATATTATATAATATTATAGTCTGCCAATGAGACACAGTCTAAATGGAAATTTATAGGTGTTAAAGATCAATACTTTAACTTTCCGACCAAAATACACAGAAAAAAGAAAAAAGTCTATTAATTTTAAAATTACAGTAGAACCTCGGTTATCCAAATTTCCAGATTAACCGAGGCAAATTTAAAAAAACTTTTGTTAATATCAATTCTATTAACTTACAAATAAATGTAAGTTAGGCTAACTGAATTTATTTCGATAAAGAATTCATAGCTTGAGAGGATTTCTCAATAAGTGAATTTATAGTTAAAACCTTTCTGTTAGACTGAACAGAAAGAAAACAAAACTGTCTTTTGCTTTGTACATCCCGAAAACATTTCTGCTCCTTATGCAGCGCAATAGTATGGCGACCTTTAGCGGACGGATGACATAGTGAATGAAGAAGCGGATTCGGGCCTGTAATACACTACCTCCTCACGGCATCATATTTAGGATTCACCATCGATTCCTACGGTTGTTTCTTCTCCCTGCTTCTGTATTTTGTTCTTTTGTTTTTAGTCTGTGTCAGTGTTAAACTTTGTAAATGAGAGTGTCGTTATGAGTGGAAAGCGAAAGTGTGTTGTTTTATCTTTAAGTCAAAAATGGAAAGCAATTAAACGATTAGACGGATAAGATTCAATAAGATAAGGGGCTAGTTATTTAGGCAATGGTGAAATGACTAAACCGTGGGCCGCACTGCAAGTGGGTAGTTGCTAGGTTGGATGGTGGTGGGTAGCGGTAGGAGGGTAGAGGTTGGATATATATCGGCCGCACTGTGGGATATATTTCATTCCATTCACGGAACACGGACGGCCAGTCTGTTACTAGTTTCAGAGTAAAAATGTCACTCTCCAGAAAATTACTTTTAAGTGAATGTAGTCCTTATATACGGAATGAAATCGTGTCTAATGTGAGGTCTATGTGGGTGTATGAGTATTATACTGATAGAGAGCGTGATGGTGAATTTTTGCGTGTTTATAAAAAAATAAGAAGTTATCTTGATCAGTTTTATAAGACGTATGCAAGGATGAGTATCGAAACATTTGACATTCTACTCGATAAAGTAAAAGACATTCTGGAAAATTGTTGCTATAAGTAGTTCTTCCAATATTAAAGTTGATAACAAAAAACACACAGTTAATAACTCAAAACAAAACGAAACACCAGCTTGTTTCGTCCTTGGAGGGTGGATGGAATTAACTAACTGGACTGCTTAACTAGCTACACGCCAGGCGACACGCTACCATCCATCCATCCGATGGAGGGGGCAATGCGGCCGACTACATTTCAAAGCACGCTGCAAATATTTGCCTGGCGGGTTGCTTGGATGGTCGCTACTATCTACCCGCTAGGTAACCGTCCAGCAGTGCGGCCTCAGCCTTAGGGATTGGAGACGAAATAGATCAGAAATTGAAAAATGGGTATCTCAACGGTATTCAAATAAAAGAAGAGGCTAGAGACATCAATGAAAAAAGCGAGCATGAAAAAACTTCAGAGGCTTTATTTTTGTGTTTTTTACTACAGTAGCTTACAGTATTCAATTTCTTTCATTTGAGTATATTATGAAACCTTCTTTGTTTATTTAAAACTATATTATTTAAAGCCAAATAAAACAGATTTTGAAGTAAGTATGGCCCAAATCAGCCTATAACGATGTAATTGACGCGGGACCCCTCAAACTCAATGATTTTCTCGAACGGCCTACTGTATTATCCGAGTTTTTGAGTCCCAATTACCTCGGATAGTCGAGGTTCTACCATATTGTTATTTTTATTAGCTATTTTTGCTAATATTTTAAAGCGGAGAAACAGGCTGTCTGTTTATTATGCAAAGAATCACACATTGTTTAAGGTTTAGATCGGTAAATACTGATAAAATGGTTTTTAACCCTTTCAGGATGTTCTAAAGCTCCAGTTTGCAGCAGAGGAAAAACTTCTGCAACCTGAAAATGCCTAAAGGAATTTTTTTTAATTCTCTGAATTCATGAATCTTTAAACATAAGTCTTGTATTATGATACAAAATGAACAGGCAAATTTTAACTAAAAATGTAAATTAATTCACAATTTTTGTTTTGTGTGAAAATCTTCAAAACAAGGGTATATGGTACGCAACATCATATTACAATCAGGGCACTGATAAGTCCTTCTACTTTTGCTCGTGTTGTTGTATTATAGCATACTTAGCATCACTCTTGAAACTTCCTTGTTTGTTGGAAGCAGCTAAGGGGAATATGGCACCCTGTTAAAAGTATTGGATGTTTGTCACTGTTTGATACTACTGGTCGTGGGACAATAGCCTTTTCTTTTCTTGGTGTGAGATGCATCTCAAATATCTGTCTCGGGAAGCCTTTTATAATTGGGTAGCTGTATAATTATACACACTTATACATAAACCAATGATGTAACTAATAAAATATGGGATAAGAGTAAATGGTGACCACTCCAAGTTCAAACAGCAAATATTTGACTACGTATTTTACTGTGAGTGCCCAAACACCTGTGGTGTGCTACTAGTGTACAGATAAATTTTTAAATAATTTTACCTGGGAAATAGTGCACAAACATCTGTGCAACCTTACAACCAGATGATTGGCTATAAGGCAGTTTTGCAACAGTAGACAGTGTGTCATTTCTTCCTAAACAGCAACCGCACGCTCTAACGCATCTTCCCTCTTATTAGCCCAACCACCCTTTCCCTATTCCGCTCAGACATTCCAGTGACCTCTTGTCAAAACTATTTCGTGTTAAGTGTCTTAAAAATGAATAAATTTGGCGAGACTAGCAAAACACTACAAATGACGTCCAAGAACGTCACCACTACCTTTGTACTATTTGCACATGATGTTGTTGAACGTCATTAGTATTTAAGAGCAATTTGCCGTAATGTATGACCCTTAAAAGGGTTTGTAATTTTGTATTGAAATGTAATGTAGGCAAAGGCAGTGAAGACAAACGCGGACAAGAGACCAGTCCTGGAGTTGGATCACGCTCATGGCTGTACGTCAATGGTTACCCCGTAGTGTGCACTAGACACATGGAGGTTGCTGCTTTAGTAAGCGCAATAAACCCTTCTCTCAGTGTGAGCAGTGATGCTGTCGAAGTAGCTTTGTTGCAACAAGAGTTGCTGTGGTTACTCTATGACCTGGGACATCTGTCGAGGTATCCCATGTCTATTGGTGAGTTGGAATTAAGTACCCAATGTTGGTAGCATTTAAGAGGTGGGATATACAAAAGTGAAACAAATATAAACTGGTTTATTTTACCATTGGCAAGCTGAGATCTACAGATATTATATTTGTAGTATAGAAGTGTACCTCACACAGAGTTTTATTTTCTTTAAACAAAATCATTCTAGATTCTATTTTAGCTCATGGATTAGCGATTCAATCAAACTTGTATAGTTCGTCAACTAATCCAACTTTAATTTAGGTTAATCTTACCTTATTAATCAATCACGATTTCGGTCATTTCGACCATCATCAGGAAATTAGAAGCATTACTACACAAACACACGACGTGCACATCTTCGAGTGTATCTACGTCATATTCTCTTTACGACCTCCACATGGAGTGAAACTTATTTGTTATGTTAGTGTTGTGTTTAATTTAAATAGTGGTGCAAGTAATTGAAGTAACTTTTAAAGCGTCGGCTCACTCTTGAGCTAATAATTGGTATGCCAAATTTTTTCAATCAAACTAGACGGCAAACACATATATATACAGACCTACATACATGATCAGCCTATCGTCGGTAAGCACTAAAAATGTTTCAGCCATGTTGTTGTTAGAAAATTTGACTTCGAGGTGCATTTGACCCCATACATTATTTAAACATACGTTAAAAATTTAAGATCTCTGCAATGCGTAGATTTGGTTGAGTACTGTTGGACAAATATTTTCTTTTACTATTATAGATTTTAAGGTAAATTCTTCATTTGTATAAGTGTTA